>PVIY010003624.1:0-104800 GCA_004026745.1 Myrmecophaga tridactyla
ATTGTTTTATTTCTTTTTCTGATGTCTTTTTATTTCTTTCTCTAAATCGATGCAAATGTTCTAAAAAATGATGAATATGCAACTATATGATAATATTAAGAATTACTGATTGTATATGTAGAATGGAATGATATATTAATGTTCTTTTGTTAAGTTTTTTAATTAATAAAAAGTTTAAAAAAAAATAAAATAAAAAAAATAAAAATAAAAGCCAAACCAAACAGGAAAAAAATCTCTCTCTTAGCTCCACTGAAAGAAGAATTTTGTTGATAAATAGTTTCAATTTAATTACGATTAAGTGAAAATTATCAAAGGCATGCATAGAGATCAACTTCTGATTATTGTTATTTTGGTTGTTAAAAAACTCAGGTTGACTAATACATTGTATAATCTAAGATAAACTTAATGCATAAAATTTAAAAACTTTTAATGTACTTTAAACTTAATGCATAAAATTTAAAAACCTTTAAAATGTACTTTAATTTTAGGGTTGGCTGTGCATAATTACAGTTGTAAAATAGATCTGATTTCCCCATAACCATGTATCATGGCCATCCATTCTTCATTCAATTCTCATATACATATTTCCACTATTTGGATTTTTTTTTATTTAGCCTCTTTTCCCACAAAACCATGATATGATATTAGATTCCAAATAGTCATATATATATACACATATTGATTTTTGAAATCTTACTTAAAGCAGAAAAATTACAAATATCTGAACTCAGGAAAGGTCCAAAATGATTCATTCAAGTAAATGCAGATGTGATGATGCCCTTATTATCTTAAATTTCTGTGCAGATTTCAATTGAATCATGATATTTACACATACTTGAGATAAAAGTGAAGTAGTTTATTTTATGGGTGAACTAATCTATTTTTCAATTCCAGCTTTATTAAAATATTATTTGTAATATAGGAACATTGCTTCTATAAGAATAATTAGACTAATTTTCAACATTGGAAAATATACAAAATTTGAAAAATAATTTGCACTACATTTTTTATTATAAATATACTAAAGTTTTCACATGCAACATATTTGAGGTCTTAATTACATAGATGGCCTTCCTTAAATGTCATCTAACTAATAAAAATGCATACAATTTTTACATAGTTTTAATGAACATGAGAATAACTATGTATCTAGTCTGCTTTTATATTATATTAGAACAACAGGAAACAATATACTTTTTTAAATCCTTAGGATTTTCTGTAAATGTTAGAGGGCAATTGCTATACATTTATCTAGGCAGAAAATAAACCAGAAGTGTTTTGATGAACTCTAGCTCTATGTAATATTATATATTCTGTTATCATAATGTACTCTAGTCATAAAAGTTGAGAAATTAATTGTCCCAATAGATTATCCTTCCAGAAGCAACGTCACAGTTCTCAGAGGCCTAAGGTAAAACAATCAAATACATAATTCAGCAATAAAAATAGCAATAAGAAGAACAAAAAAACAAACATATAACAGAAACAGTTTAACTCAGTGTTGAACAGATGTTTTGATTGAGCGATTTTTTTTTTTAATAAAACTGCACTTTGTGCAACCTAATTTTGGAATCAATTGAGATTGAATACATTAAATTTTATGTTGTATTTAAAAAATGAAAAACTGCGTTTTAGGTCTTTGGTCAAGACTACATCACGCAGCAGTGAAAAAATAAAATATGGCAAAGTTATGTTCTACATAGATAAAACACTCCCTTAGTCGGATTATTAAATGTGCAGAAAGTAAATATGATTAAGGATAATCGCTACTATTGAGGCTTATAATTAGGCTCTGTGCAATGTGCTAAGTAAATTATATTTATCTTGTTTTTTTATTACCTTATTTTAATATAGTTTCAGATTCAATGGGGACTTTAAAATTCCTCTTTTGGTATATTCCTAAAATGATATTTTAAATGTATCTTATTATTATAAAATGCTATATAATTTTCTTTATTAGAGTTTCATAAATTATATTTTAATATATATTGGATTTAACACATGCTTCCTGTGTTTTAATTCTTATTACTGAGAAAATATGCAAAATAAATTATAAAATACTAATTTGGACTGGTGCGATGGTGACTCGGTGGCAGCATTCTTGCCTGCCATGCCAGAGACCCAGGTCCTATTCCCGGTGTCTGTCCATGCAAAAAAATAAAAAAATAAATACTACTCCTGTTCATCATTCTTTCAAATTTTAGAACTATTCAGAGTTAGCTCAGGAGGAAACTTGGACTCCTTATATCTAAACAGAGAGGCAGCCTGTGTAGTATCAATAATCAGCTCAAAATTTAATAAAATACTACTAGTTACTAATTATTTGACCTTACGCAAGTCACTTAATCAAATTTTTGGTCTCATTTTCTTTCTGTGTAAAATAAAGAAGTTTTTAGGGCAGCTGCCATGGCTCAGCAGGCAGAGCTTCGACCTGCCGTGCTGGAGGTCTGGAGTTCGATCCCTGGTGCCTCCTGCCCATATGCAAATTAAAAAAAAAAAAAGAAGAAGTTTTTATCATTTCTGTTCCTTTTTTAAACTGATTTTCATCTTTAAGCTATTACTATAGATAACGTATACCTTTAGTACATGGTAGTTAATCACCAAAAATATTTTCTAAATAATTTTTACTTTTATATAAAGAATTTTCATAATTCTTTTGTTTAATTTACTTATTTCTATCACCAAAGACTAAATCCTTCATGACTTTGGACATTAAATTAGCTTAAATTACTACTCCTGTTAATAATAACAGAATTATCAAATAAAAAGAATAATAAGGTTAATTTTAGCAACCTAACATTTTGAGATAATAATCATCCTCAGAACTGTATTTCCCAAAAGATTCCATGTTCATTCCTTATGAGCAATGGACATGCTATCCTTCCTTTCACTGCTGTCAAAATCTCTGATCTTTATCTTGTCCTGAGTGCAAATAATGGGAGAAGGTGAAAGAGATTGTCATCTACAATGTCAAAAGCTCAGGTATTGCATAATCATTTATTTATTCACTGTAATTTATTTATCTGTCATGATAAGATGATAAACTCTCCTGAAGTTTTCTTCTTTTGTAAATGCTCTAGTTCCTCAGCTCCCCTTCCATTCCCTTCTCTTCAAACTTAACTTTACAGGGTGCAGGTGGAGGGGGAAGAGGTGGCCAGGCCTACACTTTGGTGAGGGGTGCTGGTGGTGGTTGGAGGTGGGTGAGCAATCAGAGCCTCTGGATCCAAGTTACTTGAAAGAATGGAGAGAAACCCTGGAGGGAAAAGGAATTGAGCACTGAGCTGCTCTAACTACTGCCACCATAGGTAAGGTTTTTCATGAGGTTACTTCAGTTAAAGTATGACCCACCTCATTTATGATGGGTGTTAATCCTATTACTGGAATTCTTTATAAATAGAATTAATACAAAGAGAGAGAGGGTGAAAGAAGAAGTAAGAAACTGAAATCAACAAAACCCTGAAGAGAAGGGAAAGACCAGGAGACATGTGCCTTGCCATGTGGCAGAGAAGCCAAGGATCACTGGCAGTTGGTTTTCAGGAAGAAAGCATCATCCTGATGCCTTGATTTGGACATTCTCTTAACCTCAAACATTTGAACTAATAAGTTCCCATTCAAGCCTCCTGATGACTCAGCACCCTTACAGCCTTGCAGAGAACACATCAAAGCTCTGCCCCAGAGCTCTGGTGACCTATAGAAACTGTGAAATAATCAGTGCATGATTTTTAAGATGCTGTTTGTGGGGATGTGGTATGCAGCTATATAACTATACATAGGGGCATGACCACCACTAGCACCCTTCCCTGAAGTGCAGGTCTGGACACCTCTTCCCTTTTCACCCCATTTGTGAAGCTAAGTCTGAAGAGAGGGCAAGAGAGAGCCATGGACATGAAAGAGGAGGATCCACCTGGAGTTGAGGAACCAGACTCATTCGACAACTTGCTCTAGATAGTGGCAAAACAAATTAGTGACTTAGAGTTCCTCAGCTTAATAAATCTAGGCTTGATTTTAGTTTCAAATCTCTCCAAACTACCCAAATGTGAAGCCTGAGCTCAGTGACAATAGAATCTTTGGAGGTCTGGACATTTAAGAAGAAAAACTTCTGAGTATCACACATCTAAACATAATGGGAATAAACTGAAAGGTATCAGCACCTTGGAACCTTTGAAAAAGTTGGATTGTCTGAAGAGCCTGGACCTGTTCCACAGTGAGGTCACCAACCTTAAAGATTGCCAGGAGTGTCTTCAAAGTCTCCTTCCCCAGCTAACCCATCTGGATGGCTATAACTGAGAGTACTGGGAAGCCCTTGACTCTGGTGCTGAGGTGGATGGTGTAGGTGAAGAGAAGGAGAAAGAATGAGAAGATGAGGAGGAGGAGGACAAGGAGGGTGAGGACAGTGATTTTCATGATAAAGATAATGGAAATAAAAACAAAGACGTAGAAGGGGAAGAAGATGAAGAGGAAATCAGTGGGGATGAAGGTGATTTTGGACATGATGGAGAAGTGGATGAAGACAAGGAAGATAAAGATAAGGATGGAGATGAAGAGGAGGAAGGAAGTGGGAAAGGGAAAAAGGAAGAGAGAAACAGGATGAAGGAGAAGATGATTAAGACCCCAAATAATCTGCAAAAAAGAACTATTCAGTACTGGTTGGACTTCCTCCTTGGATTTGGTAGCTGTTTTTTGTTTGTTTGTTCTGTTTTGTTTTTAAAAAGGTAACTGCACTACAAACCTCAGGAAACCCACCTGTACTTAAAGAACCAAAGAATCGTTCCTCTTGCATTCTGCCTTCCTTCATTTAGCGTATCTAGAAAATCTGCCACTTGGGGACCACACCCCAACAAAATCGCAAGTGTTGTTATGTTTTTATGTAAGAATTACTGTAACATGGCTGTGACCAATGATTCCTAACCACCCATGGCTACCCATTACACAAAGGTTGTAACAGCATTTTACTTTCTGTACAAAAAAGAAGCTCTGTAAATAAAATCTTAGCATTTGGGGGTTTGTTTAAAAAGCAAGCAAACAACAGCATGAACAACAAGGTCCTACTTACAGTTTTCAAATGAAAATTGTGACTAGCTAGTCTGGGCCCCCAAGGCAGATCAGCTTGTGTCTTAAAGCCATTTCAACTTATTTTGGGGGGATGATAACTATACCAAATTTCAACAATAAGTGCTACTTTTTTGCTTTTTTTAATGTATATTTGTAAATTCAAAGTGGAATAACTTTGCTTTCTCAAATTTGTTATTGAGTTGACTGTGTTCCTTCTCTTACAATCTCACTGTTCCCCTCCCCCTTTCCTAAGGCAATAGTGCACAAGTTAGGGTTTTTTTTCTCCAAAAATTTGAAGGAAAAACTTCATGCTTCATGTCTTTAGTAAGACATCTGTTTTGAAATGTAATTGCTCACTCATGCCTGTTAAATAAATACATTTATTTTCATAATTAAAAAAAAGGTCCTACTGACACCCATGGGAATGCATTAACTTTAAGAATATGTTTCTCTTGGGGTACACATAGCGTCAAACCACTACAGGCCCTATTACAACTCAGTCAGGTTATCAGCAGAGTTATTTTTCTTGCAGTTGAAGGATTCAGGATAATTCATTTTTAGAAGCCAGCAACTGAGAGAGAGAGAGAGACACTCTAGAGTCTATATAACAAAACATATTTGTGAAAGTGACATCCCTTCACCTTTGCTATAAAATGTAGCATAATCACAGTAGTGGCATCCTATCACCCTTTTCACATCCTATTGGTTAAAATAAGGCACAGAATCTGCCTGCACTCAAAGGCAGACAATTATAGAAGGACGTGAAATGAACACCAGGAAAGAAGGGATCATAATAGCCACCTTAAACCCACCTGCCATATCCAGATGTCACAGAAGAGGATGTGGGAGGGATCCATGGTCCCTTATATTTTTTCTTCTTTGAGAAAATCAGATCTCTGCAGGATTCTAAGTGTATAATGCTGAACTGTAAAGATTAAATAATGTACATGCCAGATTGGGGAGGCAGAGAGACAGAGACACTATTCTTCCCCAAGGTGTGGTGGAAACTGACGCTGGTGTGGTCAACAGAGAGGTTCTATGGTTCAGCGCCTAAGAACTAGCTTTACAGAAGTGGGTCAGCATTGGCAATGGCTTCCTGCAGCACAGTGAGTGGCTGCAACAGCAGCTTGCTGACTCCTGGATTGTAGCAGCGGCTGTAGAGGCATGAACATGAATCCCAGTGGGAGGAACCTGACTTCATTTCTAGCTCTTCCAACAATTATAATTTGAAATATCTATGGGAGTTTCAGTTTCCTGTATTGAAACGTGTCAGCATGTTCAAAATGCAGAGTTCACCGACAACGGGGACTAGCCCTCAAGTCTTCTATAAATGTCTGTGCCACTTTGCCTGGGCTAGGAATGAAAATGACTCTCAAGTCTCTGGTTTTTCCCTTGTTCAGTGGAACAAACACTGAAATTTTTTTGATGCTTACACCTGCACATTTAAGCTTTACCTATTTTTGATTGAACTTCTGTGTGAATGTAAATAATTTACCACTTTCATTTTATTTCATTCATAGGCTCATTGTTGTGTGGATGATTTCCAAAATGAGCTGCCAAGAATTTCATAAACATGAGACTTAATAAAAGTGAATAAATGGTGTGTGTGTTGTTTGGTGATTTAATATTTTTAATAAAAAGCACATTTTAAAAGTGACATAAAAAGCTATAATAATTTTAGTTCCAGACTAAGCCAAAAATGCTTGCAAGACCTCGGATTCATTCTTCAAAGAAGTGCTTAGAAAATACAAACCTACAACATCAAGAGCTCTATTTAATTAGTTTTAAGAAAAGTAGGCATAAAGAGAAATGATGCTACAGCACTTTAAGCTAAACATAGATATATTGCCATACATTTAAATGACTGAAGAAAAATTATTTGCACAAAGGAGATCTTCAGTCAAATGACAAGGGGAAGAAAGCTGTAAGCATAGAGCATCACTTATGTTATTAATCTGAATGACAAGGAAGAAGAAAAAATGATAACAATAGGTGCCGGCAGTGCATAGTGTGAGCCATGAATTAATTTGCTCTGACAATGACACCTTTGAGAGGACATTCGGCCACGAGCCATAATGTTATGCCCAGAATATAAATTGCACATATAATGGAATCATTTCTTATTCTTTATAAAAACATACACGTTCATGTTAGTGAATATTTCTCTACCAGGATTAGTGGTATATGTGATGCTATTAATGAAGAATCCCTTATTTATTTACTGTCTTGGACCAAAAGCAGTTGGTTATAGTGACCTCTATAAAAGTGAATTTATTCTAAGAAAGCCACAGCTTGAGAACTACAGCTGACAGAGTTTGTTTTTTAAAGCATTATGTCTTTAATAAATCACCCCAGGGTGAGGGAAGCTTCTCTATTTCCCAACAGAATTTAGGGACAAATGTGTTCCAACCAAAATTAATACAGTGTCATAAATTGGAAAATCAGAAATTGGTTATACCTCTTCAAATACAGAATTGCCCTAGGAAGTTTAGGTTGGCTCAGTTCACTTTCTGTTCTTTCATCTAGGGCAACAAATTGGAAGGAAATATTAATCCCACTCTGTCTCTGCACTCTGCAGCACAAAATTGGTTCAGGGGGTGGGGGGTGGATTTACTAGGCTGATTATTTGCAGTTTGCACAGCTTTCAGAGTCATTGTCCATATGCTAATGGGGAAAGGCCTCCTTCAATTGTCTACCCCTCTGCCTGAGAGTAAAATTTTCTTAATAAAATACTGTCAATTTATAAAAACCTTGCTAGCATCACCAGCAGGGTGTTGTGAAATAGATATCAAAGAAAGCAAGGCACTACATCAACACCAGAATACCAACGCCTAATGAATTTCAGTATTGACTGAAAGTGAAATTTGCTAATCAAAAGGACCTTAATTTTATTGTTTTCCTTTCTTGTGTCCCAGGAAGAAGAAAAAGAGAGAGTAGAAAAAGTAGCTTTACACATACTTGCAAAAAGTTGGAAAATAGTTTCTCATTAACATTTGTCATTAAAACTTCTCTTAAGAATCTGTCATTGCCTATAAAATATCTTGAAAAAAGCACGAGCATGTAAAATTACCCTTTTTCAAGCTTGGGAATGACCAGAACAGTCCTTTGGAGGGGAACGCAAACTTGTGTGTGGTGGTGGTGGTGACGATGGGGATATGCTTCTGAGCTTGGAGAGAGTGAAGGAAGAAGAATGGTGGGACTGGCAAAATGATAGAAGGCCATAGACTCGATGATTTTAATTCTTGCCACAAAAGACAAGATCTTCACTAAAGCTAAAATAAATTAAGAAATGTTTGTTTGAGTGGATTCTCTGCAAGAATTGATGAAAGAGCAGACTTTGCCTAGGGATTGCTACCTTGTTGCTGAGCATTAAAGAAGAGATTGCCTGAGGAAGGAAAACATGGAACTTAAGAGCTATGAGAAGATCTCTGAGCACTGGTGATTATGTTGAATTTAATTACACATACACATGCACACATTTAGACATGAATATGTATTGTTTACATTAATATACCATTTCTTTCCATGAAAAATGCAGTTCTCATGGATAAAACCTCATTGTTATTTCATCAATGTTGTGCATTTTTTCCTAAGCTCCAAAATATATAGAAAAAAAGGATTTATATTTGCCACATAATATACCCATTTGTAAATAGAAGATAAAGCATTTAGCAAAAATTTGTGACTGAGACCCCTAAATAAACTTGCACATTGAAAAAAAAAGGTTAGCTTTGGGAAAAAAATAAATCTTCCCAGAAGCACAAGTAATATTTTCTGCCTCTACCAAATGCATGGTTACAAACATATTTCCCTGTTAGAACTCATGACTGTTAGACTGATCATTGTAGGGGTATGAGGTTCAAATATACAGTACATATATGCTACAGAAATCCTCCAAACAAAAAATCCTATTCTCCTCCTGTCAAATTCAGATTGGTTCCAAGCAATAAGATCCTTGGTGCACTGATTGGTCTTTGTGATACTGTTACAATTATCCATGAGCTTATAATTTTAAGAGCCAAAAAATTTCTTTTTTATTTCTACGTCATTATGAATTAAGTTTTTTCACTTATTTGATATGAGTATTTACTGATATGAGAAACATTTTTTTTTATTCTGGTAGCGTGGCCAGAAAGAAAATATTAAAGGATTTTAAACCAGGGAATAAGAAAAATGATAATTTCATTCATATTTATAGCATGGAAATGATTGGAAAATGGAATGTAAGAAAGAAGGAGAAATGGGATGTAGGAAAGAGGGAGAAACATTATAGAGAATTTGTTAGTTATTTCGATTACAATGGAAATAGTTTTGATTAGAAGCTCTAAGTGGGATAGAGTAAAGTAGTGGAAATCTGGAAATGTTTAAGGAAAAGAATTGGAAAGGTTTGGTGATAGAATGAATATAAGGAGTAAGGGAGATAATAGAAAAAACCATCTTGCAAATGAAGACCAAAGTTGGAAGACTTACAATTCCTAACTTTAAAAATTATTACAGAGATACAAAAATCACAAAAAACATGTTACTTTATAGATCAATTGAATCAAGACGTACTGCCAATTGGATCAAATTGAGAGTTCAGAATAAACTCTAATATTTCTGGCCAATTGATTTTGGGCAAGGATTTCAAGTCCACTCAATGAGGAAAGAATACTTTTTTTACAAATGGTGCTGGGAAACTAAATAGGCACAGGCAAAAGAATGAAGATGGACCTTATCTCACATGATATACAAAATTAACTCAAAATGGATCAAAAATTTAAATATAAGGACCAAAACTATAAAATACATAGAAGAAAATAAAGGGGAACATCTTTAGGACCTTTTGTTAGGCAATGGTTTCTAAAATTTTCCACTAATAACAAAAGAAAAAATAGATAAATGGGGATTCATCAAAATTTAAAACTTTTTTGCATCAAGACTTTATCAAGAAAGTAAAAAGAAAACACACAGCATGGCAGAAGATATTTTAAAACCATATATATTACATTGGTTTTATAGATGGATTAGATAAAGAACTCTTACAACTCAATAACAAAGACAAACAACACAATAAAGATATGGATAAAAGACTTAAATAGAGATTTCTCCAAAGATATACGAATGACCAATAAGCACATAAAAAGGTTGCTCAGCATAATTGGTTGTTAGGGAAATGCAACGTATCATTTCATACCCACTCAAATGGCTACCATTAAGAAAAAATCAAGGGTTGGAAAGGATGTGGACAAATAGGACAACTTTTATGTTGTCAGTAGGATTGTAAAATTGTCAAGCTGTGGTGGAAAACGGTTTGGTAGTTACTCAGAAATGACATATAGAATTATTATAGGACCCAGCAATCACATTTCAAGGTATATACACAAAATAATTGAAAGCAAGGACTTGAAAAGCTAGCTGTACACCAATATGCATAGCAGTATTATTTGCAATTGTCAAAGGTGGAAAAGACTCAAGTGTCCGTCAACAGATGAATGGATAAACATAATGTGATATATACATACAAAGAAATATAATTTGGTGGTAAAAAGGAATAAAGTTCTGACACTTCCAGGAATATGGTGGAATAGGATAGGCTGAGTTCACCCATGTTCCATGGAACAACTAGAAAAGTGACAGACAAGTGGCTGGGACAACAGTTCCAGGATGCAAGTAACCAGGAAGGGTCTTCTGTAATATATAGGGAGGTCCTGGATGAGAAAGCAGAGGAATTGGGACAGAGTGAATGGGGTGTGTGTGCTCAGTCATGATTCCACTGGGGACAAGAGGTGGCATGCAGGAAAGTGACTGTGCCTGCAGATAGCTTGAGAGATCAGTACCCTCAGCTTGACAGCTGGGATCTCCTGTAGGGAATCTGGAAAGCAGTGAACTCACTTTCCCTGCACATAGAGATCACCTCTCCCCATTCCATATGGAGGCCAGGAACCCTCAGGAGTACATGAACAGAAAGGCAGGTATGAAGAAGCAAGTCCCACCACTCGTCTCATGCTGTGGCACCCACAACCCACACCCCAGTGCTCTTCTCACACCCCTGCACTGTTCCCCACCCTGTGCCCATCCCTGTGTCCTGCTCCATGCTGTACCCCTACTCGCATACCATGTCCCATGCCCCTCTGCCCCACCTCAAAGCCCTGCTCTATGTCCCATGCAACATCCCATGCCCCACAGCCCCACGCCCTGTGCCACAAGCCCCTGCACCACAGCCCACAGCTCCATATGGACAGTTGAACTACCCAGTCCCACAGACCAAGGCCATTCTAAGCAGAAGACTGGGGCCACCAGACCCATCAGACCCACAAGCAGAATTGCTGCTGTGGTGCACAGTGCCTAACCCCAGAACTGGGGTGGGCAGCTTTCAGCATGTACCAGGACCAGTGGACCTGGTTGGGATTGCACTGAGTCTCTATCCACTTCAGTTGGCTGCCACAGTCAGGGAGAGGTGGGCCTGAAGGAAAGAAGAGAAAATCTGCTGGGACAAAATTGAAAATGCAGTCTGGAAAACTGCCTTTCTGTCTAACTTTCAATCCTCAAATAGAACTGCATCTTTTGCATGATGTCCAGGCCTTGGTTTGGAGGGGAATTACTGACTAACCAAGTGCCAAAAGAGGCCTTCACTGCAAACCTATGCAAATACAAAACCTTAGACGAGTGAGAGAAAATGACTTTCAAAATAACCCTATCAAAATAATCAAATATCTCAAAACCAACAGAAAATCACAAAGCATATGAAGATGCAGGCATATTTGGCTCAGTCAAATGACCAAATTAAAACACCAGGGGAAATAAAGAAGGTGATTTAAAGAGATAAGGGGTGGTACATCTCAACACTTATAAAAGACATAAGTATGCAAATCAAAGAAGCCCAACAAATTCGAAATAGAATAAATCCAAATAGGCCTGCTCCAAAACACATACTAATCAGTCTGTTAAATGTTGAAGGGAAACAGTAAGTCCTGAAAGCAGCAAGAGAAAAGTGACTCACCACATGCAAGGGAAACCACCTAAAATTGAGTTCAGACTACTCAAGCCATTATGGAGGTGAGAAAGCAGTGGTAAATTGTATTTAAGATCCTAAAAGGGAAAGTTTTACAACCAAGAATTCTTTATTCAAAAAAGAAGGAGAGCTTATAATTTTCACAAACAAAGGCTGAGATAATCTGTCAACAAGAGACTTGCTCTAAAAGAAATAGTAAAGGAAGTTCTGTAGGCTGAAAAAATAAAGACAGGAAAGGGAGGTCTCAAGGAGGGGACACAATTGAAGAGTATAGTAAGGTATTTTAAACGATAAAAAGAGAGAGAGGAAAAAGAATACAAAGATCTGATAAATAAAAACCAAAGGATAAAATGGTAGATTCAAGAAATGCCTTTAAAATAATAAACTTTGAATGTTAATGAACTAAACTCACCAATTAAAAGATGTAGATTGGCAGAATGGATTAAGAATATAATCTATCTAAATGAAGATTATAAGCGACTCATCTTAGACCCAAGGGTACTGTGCCAGTTTGAAAGGATTTATTTAACCAAGAAAAGACACGTTTTAATCCTAATCCCATTTTTGGAAGCAGCCTTTCTTTTAATCTCTATTCAGCACTGTAGGTTAGAAACTTGATTAGATTATCTCCACGGAGGTGTGAGTCATCCAATTGTGGGTATTAACCTTTTGATCAGATGGAGATATGGCTCCACCCATTCTGGGTGAGTCTTGATTAGTTTACTAGAATCCATTAAAAGAGGAAGCATTTTGGAGAAAACTTCATAACAGAGTCATGAGAACCATGAGAGTCCATACAGCCAGAGACCTTTGGAACTTCATGAAGCAAGAAGCCTGGAAAGAAGCTAGCTGTTACCATGTTCACTATGGGCCTTTCCAGTTGAGAGAGAAACCCTGAACTTCATCGGCCTTTCTTAAGTGAAGGTAACCTCATTTGTTGGTGTCTTGATTTGGAAATTTTTATAGACTTACTTTAATTGGTACATTTTCACAGCCTTGGAACTGTAAACTAGCAATTTACTAAATTCCCCTTTTTAAAAAGCCATTCTATTTCTGGTATACTGTATTCTAACAGCTAGCAAACTAGAACAGATACTAATAGATTGAAAGTGAAAGGATGGAAAAAGATGTTCCATGAAAGCTGTAACCAAAAGAAAGCTATACTAATATCTGGCAAAATAGACTTTAAATAGACTTTAAAGACATCATAAGAGACAAAGAAATCATACAACTCAATATTTAACAGGAAAACATATCATTGTTATTTTTTTCTATCTTCACTATTGTATTCCCTCTATATTACATAGATTTTTGTATCACTTACCCAAATTAAAATTTCAAAGTGTAACAAAAGACCAGCTGGCAATCTGAGTCTGAGAGAAAGCCATATGTTAATAGGAAAGTCTCAGTGTCTACAGAGAATTATCCCCTGCTGAAAAAAAAAAAAATCATACTTTCTTTAAGGAATAGATTATCCAGAAAAAAAATGTTATCTTTATCTACTTTACCAACTGCTTGGGCCATTTGAAATAATATTTTGAGACAATAGAACTCAGCACAAAAGTCAAGTCTTCATGGTCAAGATTTTGTTCAAGGCAGAATGGTACATTTGAATGAAATTCTGAATTACTTTGGATCATCAAATTCACCAAACAACAAATCCAATGTCAACTTATTCTCTTTCTAATTAGTCCCGTGTATTTGTCAGTATATTTGTAATGGTGTTCCATAAATAAACATTGTTAAAAAAAGTAGAGAACTATGTTGAATCATAACCGATTTATTGCAAATAAACAATAGATACCACTCAAAAGTTCTACCACCTGATTTGACTCAGAATTTTTACTCCTGTATCTCTTCCTTTTATCAGATTTAGGGGAGATTTACCAATTAGCATATCACTTACTTTAGTTACATGAACTCACAGTGACGCTAACCCACAATAATTTTGACCAGGGCATATATTTTCCCCTTAAGACACAGGTTTTCAGAAGGAAATTATTTTGTATATATCTGACATTTAATTCTATTCTAGACTTGTTATTACTTCAATGAATAAAAAATAATATAGAAAATAAAGAGGATATGCAAAAAGGGATTTCTGGAGAGTCAGCTCTTAATATATCACTTTATCCTGGTAGAAACTTCTATCAATGGTTAATTTAAGATTTTAAAACATTTGTGCTATATTTTCTAGATTAAAAAACAAACAACACACAAGTATATATGAATAGAAGCAGGCATATAAACCTAGTGTTTCTAACTAAGAGATGAAACAAAAAAATTTTGATAATATTACATGATTACATGGGATTTTGGATACATTTAGTGTTAACATACGGTTGATATCATATATAATAGTAACAAAGATTGGTACAAAATATTTTTATGATAATCTTAAATTAAAATTCTTCTTGTTCATTCATTTTTTGAAGAATTTGATTCAGAAATAATGTTTGATACTAGCTTGATTTCCATGATAATTATAAATAGAAATAAGTTTAAATGTAGATACATATATATATACACATATAAATGGCCATGTAGATGTAAAATTAGATATAAGTGTAAACATGGACTTTTATTTAGATATAGGCATAAAAACAAATAGAGATACATTGATTCTGACTGAATGAAGATTATATTCTCTCAATTTTAAATTGTTTAGGGCCAATCTTATACTTTCCCATTATAAGGACCAAGTACAACATTTAGAATTTGTTCATATATTTGCTTATTTTCCATAAATTTTATTAGGGATTTCATTATTCATCCACTCAACAATACGGCCCAATAAATATGAAACTCTTCACTACGAATTTGATAATTGAGGAAAAATCACAAGGGGAAATGTTAGAATGCTACTAATGAAACAATCTAAACCTTAGATTCATTATCTATAAAAAGGGGATTATTGTAATCTCACTTGCCATGCAGCGTGTCTTTGAGGATTTCACAGGATATCATATCCAATGTATCATCTGGCACAGTCTATGTGCTTAATATATTATAATTAATAATCTTCAGAACAAACATTGGGATCCCCTGGCAAAGAAATGCTTTAAATACTTCTTGGCTTGGCTGCTTGTTTAATTCCAAATTCATCTTCTCTGGGAATTATGCTTAATGTGCCAGAAAGTGCATCTAGCAGTTACTTCTGGACTAAACAGATATATTAGAGGTAGAGAAAATTTAGAAGTAGGAACTTATGCTTTGTCATGGATACCACTTTTTCTCTCCATGAGGTGTGAGATGTTGATCCAAGCCATTCGGTGCCTGACCCTATATGCCTTAATGGAAAGGTTTTAGAAAGGAATCTCCATGAACTTGTCTGGAAGCCTTAGAACTTCCCTGGTTCCTGATCTTCTAAGGTTTGGCTCTTCACCCCTGACTTAGAATCTTCCAGTTAGCTATTCCATAATCTTTCTATTTTACGGTTGGTGTCTTTGGGTATTGTTGTTTTGGGTTTATTTGTTCATTTATGTCATTTCTTCAAATGAAATAGAACTGTGATCTCTTATTTAGAACTGTTTTCTCTTTCTTTAGACCAAAGGAACTTAAATAATAGAATTTATATTCAACAATAATTTATCACATTTCAAGATAAATGTGTCATGATTTTTTATGCTTAAGGAGCTTGGTGTCTAAATTGGGAGAAGGGAGCTTCACAAGCAAATACTTTTTTTAGCACCATATAAAAATTGCTATTTTACTATTCAACTCAGATTGTGATGGAAGTAGTGCATAATATAATAAAATAACAGTGAGGAGAATGGGAAAGAAAACATACAAAAAATATAAAAATGAGCCACAATTAAAAGACAAATGATATCATTCCATTCTACATATACAATCAGTAATTCTTAATATTATCACATAGTTGCATATTCATCATTTCTTAGAACATCTTAATGTTCTTTTGTTAAGTTTTTTAATTAATAAAAAAAGTTTATAAAGAAAAAAACAAGACAAATGAAATTTGTTCTAGTTTGCTAGCTGCCGGAATGCAACACACCAGAGACGGATTGGCTTTTAATAAAAGGGGATTTATTTTGTTGGTTCTTCAGAGGAAAGGCAGCTAACTTTCCACTGAGGCTCTTTCTTACGTGGAAGGCACAGGATGGTCTCTGCTGGTCATCTCTCCAGGCCCCTGGGTTCCAACATCTTTCCCCAGGGTGAATTCTCTCTCCATCTCCAAAGGCCTGGGCTGAGCTGCGAGTGCTGAGATGAGGAATGCCGAGCTGCTTAGGCTGTGCTACGTTGCGTTCTTTCATTTAAGCACCAGCCAATTAAGTCAAACATCACTCATTACAGCAGACACGCCTCCTAGCCGACTGCAGATGTAATTAGCAACAAATGAGGTTCACGTACCATTGGCTTATGACCGCAGCAACAAGACTAGGTATGCTCACCTGGCCAAGTTGACAACTGAATCTAACTAACACAAAATTTAAATATTTTATTGATAAAATATATATAATTTTCTCCTGTATCATTCATTCACTTGCTCAGAGAAAAGTAGATATTCTTTGATCATATTAAAAGAAAACTAGGGAGACAAAAAGCATGACTTTGCAGGTAGGAAATGGTAAATAATATATGCTGTGAGGTCAGAATGATGTGAATTAGGAAATGAGAAAATTAAATGTAAGTTCATTGTTTACAGAAATATTTATTCAAATATATAATGTGCAGAATAGATCTGCTTAGGGCACAAAGAAAATAGTTTATATGATTTTATGTGGCTAAAGGATAATATATAAATTTATATGAAACTAATTTGGTATAAAAATTTTTAAAGGGCAATATATTTTTAAACATTTTTAGACACTTTTTCTATATTAACATGGAGCAAAGGCAAATAATTGTTTAGAGAAACTTAAAGTTAACCTAATAAATATTCAGTGTTTTCTTAAATGTCAATGTAATAAGAGATAAAATTAGAAGTCTCTTTAATGTTTAAAGTCTTACAAAATAGTTTAACATTAAATGTAAGATATTATATTCATGATGAAATAGGAAAAATCAGTGAAAGTTATGCTGCTAGACTCAATGAGAGAAAGAAATGGTAATATCCAAGGATATAATTTCTCTGATACAAAGCAAACACAGTTCACATATTGGTTTATTAAACAGTAATTAAAATAAGTATCTTGTCATATTATTTATATATATATAAATATATATAGACAGAGAGAGAGAGAGGGAGAGACTAAATATGAAGTGATTATTTATTTTCTCAATTCTAACTGGAAAAACGCCTTTAACTTTGTATGCATATCCTTGTAATGAAGAGCTAAGCATTTTATAACCAAGGTTAATGACTATTAAAAAAGGAATCAGTAAATTTTGATGCATAAGCATTATTTTTGGTGTAAGGAAGAAAGCATAGTTTCAATTTTTATCACCTTTCTGAAAAGGGTATAATAGGTCTTGGAAAAATCTGGAAGGCATAAGTAACCAACAATGATTTCAAAATGTGCACTAAAGCACAGAGGCCACAAGGCAAATGATCAATAAATGTTAGTAAATAAAATGATTTTAAAATTTTACATGGAAGGAGAAACAATAAGACTTCAGATAAAAATATGATGACTAATTAATTAACAAAGATAACTTTATGAGTTTATGAAAAGTTTTACTTTATACTGAGTTTTACTTTTTACTGAGTAGTAAAACCAATAAAAGTATAAAAATAGGAAAAAGTTTTGAAAAGCGTTTTCATAAACAATGAAAAATTATTGGAAAATAAGCATCTGAAAGTATTTTTCACTAATTAGGAATAAAAGTAATTAAAGATAGGAAAAAACAGAACACTATTTTAAACTTTTATAGTCTTAAGGCAAGAAGTAGACTCACCCTCATACACTCTTGTTGGAATTATGTTAAGGCACTATTTTGGAAGGCAATTTGATATTGATTAACTCTTAAAACGCAAAATTTTGCTTAAATCTATTATAGAGATATTCTTGCCAATGTATGTTCCGTTATAAGTGTGAGGATGATTATTGAAGCATTTCTTGTTATATCAAAAATCTGTAAACAAACCAGATGTTCATCAACTGAAAACTGTTTCCATAAAGAATTCCGTATCGGTGTAATGGCATCCCTTAAAAAAGAATGAAACTCAATCTAAGTGTGATGGAATACACAGCGTACAGGTACACTTTTAAGTTAAAAAGATGAATAGGGAGAGTAATAGAGTGTAATCTCATAGATCTATTATGTAAAAAAGTGAAATGTTGATCCTGTAGCTAAAATAATGGGTATATTCTAATATCTCTATATTTGACTTACAGAAAAATTGACAGAAGTTTATTTTATTTTATAAATTAGCTTTTAGGTAAATTTATTTATAGTGAAACAAGCAATATTTATTAAGGAAAAAAATATCTACCTCCCATTCTCATTCCAATGAAGTGACATATACTAATAGTCTGTTGGTTTTCTTCTCCTTACATTTCTACAGCATCACACAAACATGTGAAATGGAAGTTTTTTTGCTTTGTTTCATTTTGTATTTTTTTATTTCACTACTCTATTCTTTAATAGGTATATTCCTAAATCTGAGATGTTCCAAATAATGATACGACTTTCTTTTAATTTATGACAGATTTAAGCATTTAGTTCTTGTTTTCTACACTTTGTTCCAAATGTCAGTTAGAAATTTTGCACTTTAATTAACCTATACTTCTATATTTTACATTAGAAGTGCATTTTAAACAAAAAGGATTCTAGTTATCTTTAATAATTTATGTCAAAAAATTGTTTTACTTGATTTACACAAATTCTTATTGGATAAGCTTCTTTGCCAGTAAGTTAGAGTTATCAGAATTTGACAATAGCTAGTCTCAAGAAGGGTGATTCTGAGAGAGCCTGTGCTAGTTGTCAATATTCTTTCTGTGTTTTAAATTTAGAAAGCACCACATTATTTTGAATAATAGCATAATCAATTTGAAATTGGAAGAAAAGATGGATAGTTTAATCATTTCATAAAATAAACTAAAAGAGAACGAGAGATGAGAGGCAAAGTATGATGCAAAATTACTGTAATACTTGTTTAATATATGCTTCATGATGGTTAAATCTATGAATACATGAAGCATGAAGGAAAAGAATTATAAGGATAAGCAATTTTCCAATTTGCATCATAAAAATGGAAAAAATAATGTAAGTTCTATTTTCTCAGTAATTTCTAAAATGAGTGAGGTTTTAGGAGACTGTTAATTTTTAAAAATTGAATAAAGCTGGAAAATTAATGTCTAATGTAGTGTTTTAAACATAATATCAGGTCTCAATTACTATAAATGATGGAGCAGAATTAACCATTCCCATATTATTTCTCTGTCATCTGTTATTTTGTGCAATGTCCTTTCTTGCAGCAACATTTTATAATCTAAGATATGTTATAGATGATGGCTCATAGAACAAATTCTGAAAAAATATTGAAAATGCCAAATGGTTTCTGCTCCAACTTTTATTATAGTAAAGCATATATTGTAGCAAACAATTCTCAATGGTGATTTTGATTTGTTTTTAAAACTTTGAATGTGAGAGAGTGGTTGTTGAATTTTCATTGTCATAAAGCTAAAACTTAGATTTCGGTTATGGTTAACAGGTAAAACAGGCATGCAATTTAATTTTAATTTATTTAAATTTACTTCTTAAAACTTCTTAAGAAGTTTCTGTTTCATCAATAAGAGCAAGAATATGGTCTTCTCTTTCTGAATAATTCAAATAGTAGAAAATAAAATGGCATGTTTTGATTTTTTTTCTTTCGACTTAAAACAGTAAAATTTGATATAGGAGTGGGGGTTTCAAACATTTGATTTGACCAAATAGGATCCATGATCCACAAAATAAAGAGCACTTGTCCCCAATTTCTTTGCATTCAATGATGAAATGAAAAATTCAGTGCTTTGATGTTTAGTCAATGTATCTAAAAACATCCAGACATTGAAAAAAAATCAAAGTTATAAATGGTCACTTTAAATATACAATCATCTATAGTGAGCCCAGGTGAATCAAGTTTGTTATTTCTTTTACCTGAAGGTAACTTTATATCCTTTTCATCCTGTGACTTTATGATTAGCAATTCATTCCATTATATTCTCCATTTTAATGGAATGGTTCAGAAATATTACTAAGCTTTCACCTTTTTTTTCAAACATCAGTTATTTCTAAGTTCTTGTAATTTTGATGGCTTTGAAGGTAATTATTTAGGTATGCTTTATTGATATTGTAAACAAAGATCAAAATTGATGTTTTTCAAAAAATTACTTTAATTTCACTCAAGCATATCAGAAATCCACTTATATTTAAATGGTTCATGAAACGTTGGAGCTAAAAAATATTAATTGTATGGAATGATCTCTTCCAATATACAATTTTATTAATAAGAGACAAAGATAACAAAACTAGCAAATGTAAAAGTCAAATGTTGAACCCAGCATATTAGATATGCATATTGTTTGTCTATTAGAGAATTGCTCTGGAGACTTCTACAGCAATATATTACAGTAGAATTTGAATATAATTACTTAAAAGTAATAAACTTGTATGAAAAAAATACATAAAATTCCATAATTCTCACTTCTTATCAGCAATATAATAGCTATCCAATTTCATAGCATCCAGTTGTTCTATATTTTTACATTATCTTTAAAAAAAGACTAGGACACTAACAAATGTATTTTAAATGGTTATCTATTTCCCTTTGTATGAAAAAATCTATGGATTTTTTGTGGTGGGAAATCGATTTTGAAAATAAATTACAGATGATATACTTGTATTCATTGTATATTTTATCCCTCTAATGCTAATTATGAATATACTTCATGTATATTTCAATAACGTACCATTTTGCCAAGACTGGTTGTTATATAATTCCATTTTGCTCAAAGTAAACTAAGTTAAAATAAAACAGAATATTGATTTTTAAATGAAATTCTTGACTTATTAATATGGAATACATTCATAACAACTCGTGAATTATTTTTATTTTGATCACTTTCTCTGTAGTTAATTGAGTAAAACATCCACAGGCTTAACAAATTCTAAATTTTGACAACATATTTGTTTCTACAATAAGGTAATTATTTAGGAAAATAATATCTGAATTATTAGTGAAGAATATTTCCCAAATTAGCTTATTGCATTATTACTATAGAAGCTAATTTTCCAAAGTTTTTACTTGTTTTTCTTACTTGTTGTTAATGAAAAATGGCATTCCCCATAGATAAAAGTAGTTTTCAACATGTTATAAAAATTATTCTTTAAAAACTGGAGAAACTGCTTTATTATTGCTTAAAATATATTTTATATCTTTCACAGTTTGCAATTCACATGACTCTAACAAGTTACTAACCATAACTGGGCTTCATTTTATAATTTTTTTGAAATGAACACATAATTATATATATCATTAGTAAAAGATTAATTATATTTTCCTGTCACTATTAAATCTTTTTTTAAATTAGTTTTAAGATCCAAAGATAAAACTTTCAATGCCTGGGATACTCAGTTCCCTGACTCCTTTAAGATTCTGTCTTACTACCCTGCCTTACTTTCCCACTGCCATTTTCTTTACCTTTTCATGACCTCAACTACCATCTCTCCATAGCTGAATTTAAACCTCTAACTCTGTTCACTTCCTCTGCCTTCTATTACAACTTCAACAGTTCTTTGACTTCAAAGCGTTCTTCATTCCATCATTGCTACAGTTGCCATTGTCTTATCACATTTGCATGGCAAAACCACCATCTTACTTTAATCAATTTTTCTCTAATCCATGCCTTCAATAGTGATGCTGAACATGACCGAAAACATTCCTGAATGACTGAGTGTTTATTTAAATGAACCCTCACTGTTCCCTAGCAATGGTGTCAGTGTTCTCTAGCTCAATGACTCCTGCTTACATACAGTTTATATTTTTAGTTACTTAAAACTTCAACATCCTGTTCCATTCCTCATCCTCAACATATTCCTACCCCAATGAGAAAACTGAAGATATTACTAGTGTTCCCATCACTACAAGTTTATTTTACTCAGTGCTCTTTCTCCCATCTTAAAGGTCAGGAAAATAAAAGATTATCTTTAAACCTGCTTCCCTTTCTAGCTTGTTCAGAATTTCTGTGCTGGCCTGTGTATAACCTCCTGTCCATTTTTTTCTCTGCCCATTCTCCATTAAACCAACTTAAAGCCACCACCCCACCAAAAGTTACCAATAGTTTTCAAGTTGCTAAATCCAGTGGTTACCTTACCTTATTTTATATGACCTGTAGGAAATATTTAATATAGTCAATCAATTATATTAAGTCCCCTTTGCACTTGGTTAACAGAAAAAAGATGGATTTTTTCTATAAAATCTGGGAACCTTTTTACCCTTTTCAGCCTTATTTGTAAATGCTAGAGTGACCCAGGACTCAGTGTTTGTATCTCTTATTTATTTACAGTATTGTAGATTTAAACATCATCTTAATCCTCACAATTCTCAAACGAATGTCTTTAAATTGGACCTCTTCTGAGTTACAGGTTCTAACTCAATAACCTCACAGTCCTTGTATTGTTGAATAAGGCCTAAGAGAGAATACACTTTAGTACCAGTGGATTATTCCTGAATTACTTTTATGCATTTTTTTCCTTTTAATAAAATGAAATGAAGTATAATCTAATTTATGGTTTGGCAATTATTTGGCATTAAATAATTATTTTTGGCATCTTCTTTTTTTTTTTAAATTTCTAATGCCCTATAACAACTATCAAAATTTTGTATATGCTTGCCTACAGGCAAAAGCTGTGGATTCTTTTGCTGGACATGCTCAGTAACCAGTTCCTGAGACACCAAGATTTCAAAGAGAGAAAGAGCTTGTTACTAGGCATATAGTAGGAGAAGAGATGACCTAGCAGCCCAAAATCTGTCTTCCCAAACTGCAGTAATTCTGATAGTTTATTGTAGAAAAAGATAGGCAGGGTTTAGGATTTAGGATAATGAGCACAGTAGCCCCAGATGATGTAATTAGAGGTGATCTAATTACTGAGCATGTGCAGATTGATTACATGCTTAGTCACAGAACGTATGTCAGAAAATGGCGGAATGAGGTATAGGTGATTTGTAGGTTAAAGTCCAAGCTACAGCATGTCAGGTGGTCCCACTTTAGTTAGATCCAGTCTTGGTTATCAAGATAACTTTGGACTTGGGGTGGGTTAGTTCTGGGCCAACCCAAGACTCTTCATTAACAAATATTAGGAGCTGCTTTAGTGATTACAAGACGCTCAGTTGAAAAGCTGGATAACTGGATACAAATGAAGGTAAATTACAAGGTTTTTACAGTCACAGGGGCAGAAGATAAGGGCTATACAATCATTATCAGAAAACAAGGCAGCTGGATTACAATTTAGAGATCCCAGGTATTTCCTTCTTTCTACTCCAAAATATCAGAAAGCAAAAAGAAACATCTATATAATGATTCAGTAATCAAAATCCTCCCTCAAATCCTAATTTCTTGGTTATAGCATCCATATAACTTTGGCTAAGCCACTTGCCTCCACTCTGACGTTTGGCCTAGTAAATAAGTAGTTTTCTAGCCCTGGGGCATAAACTCACCCAGAGGTGAAACATGCACTCTGTGGATACCACCCACACACCACACAGCACCCCCAAGCCCAGGCTGGTCCCAAATTATAGGCTAACCATTCCCACCACCCTCAGATGCCCAATTCCTTTTCCTTTTCACATGCATTTGCTTTAAACTAACCAATCCTTGACTCCTGTGGGAAATTTACCAATCTTCACCCCTGGACCACAATAAAGACACAGCACAAGGGTTCCTCTCTTGATGCCTCTTTGCTTCCTTTTGGGTGAGCTACTGGAGCCAATCATGTTTCCCGCTAACCCTTCTTGGAACCCTTCTTGGAACCCTTCTCTCTCTGGCACTTTGGGGTAACAAACTATCTTTTCTCATGCCTTATGGATTTGGTTTGCCATTGTGTTGCATCTGGCTTTCACCAAGATCCAAATTTAAAAACGCAACTTAACTGATTTAAAACCCCTGTCCTAGTTTGCTAGCTGTGGGAATGCAACACACCAGAGATGGATTGACTTTTAATAAAAGGGGATTTATTTCATTAGTTCTTCAGAGGAAAGGCAGCTAACTTTCATCTGAGGTTCTCGCTTATGTGGGAAGGCACAGGATGACCTGGGCTTGCCTTCTCTCCAGGCCTCTGGGTTCCAACAACTTTCCCCTGGGTGATCCTTTCTGCATCTCCAAAGGCCTGGGCTGAGCTGCAAGTGCTGAGATGAGGTATGCTGAGCTGCTTGGCTGTGCTGCCTTGTGCTCTCTCATTTAAGCACCAGCCAATTAAATCAAACATCATTCATTGCAGCAGGCATGCCTCCTAGCCAACTGCAGATGTAATCAGCAACAGGTGAGGTTCACGTGCCATTGGCTCATGTCCACAGCAACAGAACTAGGTGCCTTCACCTGGCCAAGTTGACAACTGAATCTAACTACCACACCCCCATAAACATTTTACTGGATATTTGAAGGAAAAACTTTCATTGGAATTTTTTTAACACCAGTTAAAATCTCTTGGATCTAAACTGGCAAATTCATTCAAATCTAAACCCATGAATAGCAATCTCCTCTGCTCTTCGAATAAAATAGCAATGGTATTCTCAATTAGCTAAGTTTTGTGTGTGTGTGTATGTGTGTTTACTTTTCTCTCAACAAACTGAAATTTATGAGTTTGGCTATGATGAATGCTATTGTGCTTAATTATATTTCCTACATGGTAGTGTATGGTTCTGGTCGATTTATGATAAGAGCATATCTGGCCCAGGCTTCTAAGCAAAAATTGGGAGAATATATTAAAAAGGCTCAAACTTGAGGCCAAATTATATGCATGTTGGTTCTTCATGCCACTGAAAGAAAAGAGGTCATAAATAGGGTTTTATTGTACTCAGAGTAAATGTGACTACTATGCAAAATTGTTTTCTGCTATGCAATTACAATTGGAGGATACCTATAGCCTGTTTATTTACTAATCTAATACTCCCTATAGTATTTAAAAGTCATTCGTTGATAAATCAGTGAACTGGTGGGGGCCCTTTTGAAATGTCTAAAGCATTATACTTTGAAGCTTAAAATTTTCTTAATTTATTTTGTCTTTGTTCTTTTGGCTTTGCTTCTCGAGCATTGACAGTGCTCAACATTTTTCTAGGTATTTGTGATTCAAGGATAATTGAAACATGTCATACTCGGAGGCTTATTTTAACTTGAAGCTAATTGGTCTCAAATATGATTCATTTTTAATAGGTTTGAGAGAACTGACTTGTAAGTTTATATTTATGTGTCCCTATGTGTATGTATATGTAGTCTATCCATCGATCTCTCTGTCTTTATATAATTCATCTATCTGGCCCTTTGTTCTAGAAAGATCTGAGGCAGTATCAATAAAACAGAAAAGGAGTCTGTTAGCAAAGCAAAGTATTTTAACCTTCACAGGGTGCATAATATTACAGTAGGCTTTTGGAATTCCCTGGGAATTAGGACATCTGTTAGGGCTGAAAGCCAGCAGTTTGTGAAGCTCTCAGGGACAACAGGGAATACAAATCAAAACTGTTCAAAGGATGTTTTTCTTTACTGCCATTTACTGGGAGTTTTAAAGAATATTTAGTGGCTATTTAATCTGATATGAAATGGGAAATTAGCAGTTGCTTTCTAACCACATCTGGTGATAAGTGAGGCCACAACACAGTCCAGATGCCATTCAATGCCGCATATATCCTAGTTCCCATTTTGTCTGGCATTTCTAACTACTTCAATATGGCATAGCATACGACAGAGAAAGAGAAAGAGAGAGAGAGAGGACTATAATCTTGATGAATAAAGTGAATAAAAGTCTATTTTCAGTGAAAGAAACCTTTAATATGATTTTAAAAAGTGAAATTGCTTCCACCCTTTCCTCCAACCAGCTTTTCTCATTTGCCTAATTTTCTCAATTGTCATTTACTGAAGGAATTAGTGATTCAGTATTCATTTTAGCTAATACCTGAAGAGCCCTTTTAAATTATGTTATTCTAAAGTTAGGATGAACAATACTAAATATAGTATTTAAGTGAATATTTGATAATGTCTAAAACAGCAATTCAACTGTCTTTTTCTTTGTTTTATTCTTAAGTCTTTTAGCAATACAGTTCCAATTCTTATTTGCCTTTTGAATGCAGACGTGCATTTTGCTAAAGGCTTTTTCAAGTTCCTTTTAGATAATGACTTAAAAATCACAATTCTTTAGAGTATATTGCCCTTTAAAATTCAAGTCATATCTCTTGGTTCTTGTTGTTATCCAAAATATTTCCTTTCAGTATTTATAAGCTGTTTTATTTTTTGTTTGTCAAAAGTACTTACAGATTAATGTTCTGTTCATTCTGAACATCACAATATCAGAAGATATCCTGAACGTATCCTCAATTACTGTACTTCCCTGTCTATAATAACTGCTATATTATATTTGAGCAACTAATATTTTGGAAGAATTCCATTTGTCATTGCATCTGTCCACATTTATCTTTTATCTAAAATAAAATGTGTCAGTTGAAAGTATTTCAAGAGTGCTCCAATGCTAGCTCTCAGTACAGTCCTCCAGTTTTATATTTAGCATATTGAATTGTATTGAGCTGTTCAAAATTCCACTGGTAGGAGAATGTAATGCATATGTCTCATTTATACATACTTTACTTACAGCTTACCATCGTAGTGCCTAGAATGCAATGCATTGGTAAGCCAACCATCCATAGGAAAATATTATTAAGATGTTAATGAAACAGGTAGATTCAAAATCAACTTTTACCATTTGCAAATAAGAACTAGGGTATTTTCTTCATATGGAAAATTTTAAAATGTTGGTAATATTGCAGGAAATGTATTCATTCTACATGAAAAAAAAAAGCTGTAGAAGAGACTAGGGTTCTTTCCTAAAACCTATATTTTCACTTCCCCTACCTCCACCCTCTGCCAAGTCCCATTTTGCTTTTTTCTCTGTCTCAGGCCTGACTCAGTGGGGACAATACAGGCAGGTTGCAGGGGAATTCTTTGTCACTGGAGCTTTTCCTAGGACTTGCAGGATGCACACCATCTTGGTCCTTGCATAAAGAGCCTTAGTACTCCCAAGGCATTATGACAGTCAAAAGTGCCCCTTCAGAACTTCCAGTTCAACCGAGGGTATAGAAAGCTGCAAATGGCACAGCTCCCACTCTATAAAACCTTGCAGCTAATAACCTACTTGAAGGTGAATGAGTGTATGCTTTTTCTCTAAATTTAAAGAACAAAACAAGGACAAGATAAAGAGATATTTCATGTGCATAGATTAGAAGATAAAATTTTAAGATGTCAAATTTTCCCTAACATAATAGGAATATCAATCAAAATTTCAGCACATTTCTTTTAAATGAACAGATTATTAAATGCTCATAGAAAAGAAAGAAAGGACCTAGAATTTTCAATTTAATTTTGAAAATGAAGAAAATGTTGGAGGATTTATACTCTCTTACTTCCAAACTTAAAGTTTCAAAATTTAAATTTACACCAATACAGACATTATATATTGGTGAAAAAAAATGACATAGAAGACATTGGAAGAGAATAGAGGATCAGGAAATAGACCACATATTTAGGGACAACTGATTTAAAAAAATGGGACTAAGATGATTCAATGGATGAAGAGGAGTTGTCTTTTCAACAGGTGGTGCTGGATGAATTGGATATTCATGCGAAAAAAATGAACCTCCAACTATAACTTACACAAATGCACACACAAAATACTTAAGATTTATCATGGAGCCAAATAAACTAGCTACATTATAACACCATTACAAAAATAAGGAAAAAACTTTGTGTTTTGTGGTTACATAAAAATTATTTAGGCAGGACACATAAAATACAAACCGTAACAGAAAAAAATTGATAAATTTAATTTTATTGAAATTAAGGTTCTCTGCTCTTCAAAGAGCAGTTAAAATATGAAGATGAGCTTCAGACTGATAGAAAATATTTTCAACACACATTCAGAATTTATAAAGATTTCTTGGTTCAATAATGAACAAACAACTCAGCGTAACATAGGTAAATGATTTGAATAGACACTTTACCTAAAAAATATATGATTAACAAACTAACACATGAAAAAATAATCCACATTGTTCATCATTAGGGAAATGGAAACTAAAACTACAATGAGATGCTACCACACAGCAATATCTATTAAAATTGCTAAATTTAAAAAAATAAATAACTGATTACACCAAGTTCAGATACGTTTGCAGAGCAATTACAATTCTGGTATATTATGGTAGGAATTGCAAAATTTATTTAAAAGCATTTTAAAGTTTGCTTATAAAGTAAAATTTACTCTTGTTATATGACCCAAAGATCCTAATCAAAGGTATTTAGCCAACAGAAATATAACATTTACGCCAACACTAAGACCTTTATTTATAATCACTAAATGCTAGAAACAATGAAAATGAACATTAAAAGGTGAATGAGTAAGCAAATTTTGGTAAATCAATGCAATAAAATACTACTTTAGCAGGAAAGATAAACTTTTGATACATGCAACCATTAGATGAATATCAAATGTGGTAGGCTACGTGAAAGATACCAGACACAAAAAGCTATATACTGCATGAAACCACCTATATGAAATTCTGGAAAAACTTAATAATAGAAGAAAAAAAATATCATCAGTAGTTATCATGTCATGGGGTGAGGAAGATTTATTAAAAAGAGCTGAAGGGAATTTTTGGAGGGTGATACAATTATTCAGTATCTTGATTATGGTGTCATTTGCTCACACAATTGTACATTTAAACATGATAAATTTTATTTGTGCAATTATACCGCAGTAAAGACAAGTTTTATAAAAATGGTTTCACACATTAATAAGTACTCTCCAGAAGGAGAGATATTTCCCCTATAGAGAACCACTGCTGTAACCCAAACATGACAATTTCATTACCTTTTCTCAACTTTCATTGCAGTTAGCATTATAAAACATTGGGTTTACTTCTGATAAAAAGACAGACCCAAAAGAGTTTGCTTTTGAAGCTTCTTTCTCCATCTTCCTTCCTTAGAAATAATTGTACGAAGAAATAATTTTGAATGTAAATAATTCTTACATCCATGACAGCAATATGAAGGATTAATAAGTAAACATGCTTCAGAAGGTGGTGCAGAAGTTTCTCCAGAGCCTGGGTCCTTGATGAAGTCATTGAGCTATTGATAAAGACCATGAATTCACCTTCTCCAGACTTCTGATTATGTGGCATGCTGTGTGTGAGGCTAGCTGTTAATTTCAGCCAATCTATTAAGACAGAGAAAGTGATCATGGGATGAAGGACAAAATTGTGGTAGAAGAGGATGTTCCTAAAGGCTTGACTCCAAATATTGCTACCCCGTCTAAAAAATATAGAAGCTGAATAACTTATAAATGGATCTTAGTGTGACATAGATATAATACAAGTGATGGATTTCCAGACATTGGATTTAAAAAAGGCAGTTTACATATACATTAGCCGAGGCAACAATGCAACCCAGGCTGTTCTACAGCTACTGACTTCTCCACTTCTACTTCCATTAAAGTTTAATTCATTCAAAATTGATATTGAACTTTTTCTGAGCTTTCCCCCTTTCTTTTGTGGCAAATGTTCAATGTCGTCCCCCTTCTCTTAAGTCCTTTAACATTTAAAATAAACAAGATGACTACTGATGGAGTGTGTTCAAAGGAGCAAAACAGGCCTTCTCTTATTCCTCTCTCATTAGATAGTAAAAATATTTTGTGTTTTCTGCCAGTATCAACAGTAACTCAAAACTAACTTATTGTCAGTAGAGCAAAATAAAATCTCAGACACATCAAGATCATTGACTGTTTTGAAACAGAAGGCAAGATTCCTGGTTCGGAGGCATAAGATTCATGGCATAGCAAGCAGAAGGAATGTAGATACATGGGCGGGTTCCTCTTACCCCAGGTCCCATGGAGGTCATGCTGTATGGACCCTGATGAATACTGCCCAAGCTCTGAGTTTATGTTAACAACTGAAGATCACTGAACCTAGGAATCCTATTTTATATGACTAGGCAAGCAGCAAGCAAGCCTATTCTTTGTCACAGAGAAAAATGTACCTCATTCCTTAAGATAGTTCACTGCAGCATAGACTGAAACACGTTAAAGGGCTATAAGGGCTTGACATTTTTGTATACCTAGCAAGAATGGGCCAGGACACTCAGAGCCTATGATGAATTGTCTAAGCCAATATAATATAGGTCTCCTCTGTATTTCACTGGTCAGTATTGGGCCACATACTGTCCAGTAGCATATAGGCTTAGATCAACTGTCAACCATAAATCAAACCACAGAGGCCCACATTACGGTTTATAAAATATTCTAGTCCCATTACCAAAGACGAAATGGAAAACTGCTGTTAGGTAGGCAACTACAAATGTCATAATTTATCTCATCTAAATGATGAGAAATATTTCTTTTGCCAATGTGCTGTTTTGAAAGGATGTATGTACCCTAGAAAAGCCAAGTCTTAATCTTAATCCCATTTTATAAAGGCAGTTATTTCTTCTAATCCCTATTAAGTATGTATGTTTGAAACTTTAATTAGATCATCTCCCTGGAGATGTGACTCAATAAAGAGTGGTTTCTAAGCTGGATTAGGTAGAGATGTGACTCTACCATTCTAGGTGAGTCTTGATTACTTTACTGGAATCTTATAGAAGAGAGATTCAGAGAGAACAGAGAAGAATGACAGATCCACGAGAAAGCCACAACAGAAAACGCTGCAGAACCATGAAGCAGATTGTCCACCAACCAGCAACCTTTGGAAATGAAGAAGGAAAATGTCTCTCAGGGAGCAGGAGAGGAAGCTAGCGAATGACTCTGTGTTCGCCACATGCCCTTCCAGCCAAAAGAGAAACCCTGAATGTGTCTGCCATATGCCTTTCCACTTACTAGAGAAACCCTGCACTTCATCAGCCTTCTTGAATCAAGGTATCTTTCCCTGGATGCCTTCGATTGACTTCCTTTAATTGGGACACTTTCTCGGCCTTAGAACTGTAAACTAGAAACTTATTAAATTCCCTTTTTTAAAAGCCATTCCATTTCAGGTATATTGCATTCCGGCAGCTAGCAAACTAGAACCATCAATTAACCTGGAAAGTTACTACTTGGAAGTTTTTTATCATCTAAGAAGCAAATAGTCTTCAGTGGGTTGGAGTTTGAGGTTAACTTGATTAATCAGAAAGCTTTCCTCCAAAGTTTAAGCTTAACTATTTACAATGAGAAAGATGTTTTAATTGAGAAATAGAAAATTTAGAAAGGACACTTGACATAGTAAAAGACCTGGCTGAGGAAAGAATAAAGATAAATGTGCAATAAAAAATTGTGGATGAAGGACATGAAAAGGAGGAGAAAAGATGAGAACATAGAACACAGGCAAGAGCAATTATTTCTTATAATGCTGTAATCCATTATTTAATCCTGATATCAAAGTTCCTTTTAATTTACATAATCAATGATACAGTTTTTAAATGGGAAATAGTAAAAAGATCTCAAAAAAATTAAAGATATAAAATTGAAAATGAATGTATTCATACCTTCAGCATATGGTTTAATAAATCCTAAAAAAGGGACATACAAGTGAAGATCTTCCTAGTAATATTTTCACATTTATGTATAAATTTCACATAAATTTATAACTGATATGCAGATGACTACTACCAAAAGGAAAAATACCAAGCCAATTGTTTGTATAATGTTGATCTAAGGCCGAGATAATCACTTCTTTTTATATATATATTGTGACACGTGATGATTTATTTTTGCAATTACAGATTTAGCTTTGTAAAGAAGATACTCTATGTTATTTCCTTTATTTTGGAATGTTTTGCTGTGCACTTTCTTTGTGACAAAGACTCAGGAATCAGAATGCCAGTTGTTCTGTGTGAGCTTGAAAAACTTAATTAAGCTCATCAGTTGTTGTCCTTTTCACCTGTGTAATGGGAATGAAAACACTTATCTAAAAAAGGATATAAACTTAAAAATGGTTTTTCCTTTCCCCATCTTCTTTCCTCCACACTTCACAGCAAATCTGTAATTTTGGCATTGATAAACAAAGTTGAGTTAATTTTATCTTGTATTTATCCTCTGCAAATATTTAGCAGCCACTAAACATTCACTATACATTTAGTAAACTAAATGTTCATGAAAATGTTGGACAGATTTTACTGCATATAAGGAAATTTAGTTGGCCTTTGGAAGAAACTCTGTAGTTTAACTACATGGCTGAAAAATGTTATGCAGTCTTACCATACGGATTAATTTGCATAATGCTATGTGGCTTAATAAAAGGCAAGCCTGAATTTCTATAATCCTGTATAAATATATTTAACATTAATTAGCATGCAAACACTAATTTAACAACATGAAAGGACATTTTACGAAAGAGACATAAATTCATAGGCTCATTTCTCATGTACCACAATTATTTTATAACTCTTGATTTCAATATTCTTCTATTTATTCATATTTATACATAACTGTATCGTGTTTATATAGTCTGTTTCATTATTGCTCTTATTATTTGCCATCCTGACAATATTGATATATTTAATATATTTATATAATATACGTAAAATATGTATATATATTTATATAATATATGTAATATATTTATATAACTAAACAAATAAAATGAAGTATGGATGTGCAATACTAGCAGGAAGTTGCGGTGCTGAAAACTGCAATAAATGTAAACACTAAAGACCACTAATTTTTATCTCTTTGTGAACAATTTCTGTTATTTAAGAAAGGTTGTATTTGACTACAAATTCAATTTCATGCAAGTCTCTGTGATTTTGATTCCATGTTCAATCCTATCTATTTGCAATTATGAATTAATCCTCAAAGCTTATTTATGATACACTTAGGTATTAGCTACAAAGGTTTATAAATACAAGTGCCTCCAAAATGATGGCTTGATACATAATCTCTGACATAATTGTACATGTTAGTATCATCCTTAAATTGATTTTACAACTTCTCTTGTTACATGTCTCTAATTATGTTTTACTAAATGAGAAATGTAGAGAAATTAATATTAACCTTTATACTACTAGGCAAAGCAAGCATAATTCATCGTTCTTATTTGATGCAAGGACCCACAATTCATGCTCTTGTAGGTCTTCTGTGATATATTTATGCCATATTCTACTTTAAATTTGCTTTTAATAAAATGCATATTCTTCTATTATTCTGAATAGTGACGTGACAAGGTGTACAGTGTCAAATTTTTTATTCATTTACAATAACATATTTTTTATTAAAAAGTTATTTTCCATTCAGTGGTGCTAAATGGTTATAGAACAAATGAGAATATCATCCTAACAAGCAGTGGTGAATAGTTCAGACAATATAGGCTGATTAGACAGTGAGTTTGAATTCAAATTAGATGGCTAGAACTATATTACTGCCAACTAGACCACAGAAAGGACTATTGTAATGGAAAGTGGTGAATTAAAGCTAAATGTTGCTATTGACATCTTCACAAGAGTTAAAAGTTAATATATCCCAATATTTTAAAGTTCTAAATCATGCCCAAGCTTTTAAAGAATGTTTCCTGTTGTCATATCTTGACAAATATATCTTATAAGGAGAAAAGTTTGAAGAGATAAAGAATATATTTTTTGATTAGCTAAATTTAGGATTATGACTGCTAATGCAACACATTGGCTCTCTCTGTGAGACCCTATGGAAAGTAGGGCTTGGGAACCACCACATAAATGTTGCGGCTCTACCAACAACTCTAGCGATTAATTACTCAAATGCTCTTGTTCTCTGACACAGGAATCTTTCAACATCTCCAATGAGAATTTGCCCATGTAACATGTTAGCTTACAAGAAAGGTAAAAGCTCTTAGCCTTCACAGTTCATGGAAATGTTATGTTATTAAATAATAACATATATAATATATTCTAAATTATTAAATAATAAAATAAATTTATAAATTAATTAAGCTTCATTTTTGAATAATTGTTTATTATGTAGCTATAATCAAGATTTTTATATAATATGGGATTACTGACAATAAGAATCTGTGGTATTAAATAATGAAATTCAAAATATATTAAAATAAATATATGATCAAACATGCAATTAATGTAAATGTAAAAAATCAAAAATTAAATTTCCCAATTATTTCTATAATTGTTGGCAAATATTATCTTGCTCAAATATCCTAAAATGTCTGTAAAATTGAAAGTTTAAATACAAATCAGAATAAATAAAATTGAATGATAATTTTAACTAAATCTAAATAGCATGTTTTTTGAAAAAGTAATTAAATCTTAAATATTTGGATAGAAAGAAAATTAATCTTTGCAATTATATGGCAATATTGAATATGAAAACAGTATGTTAGACTTCATGCAACTATGTTTAGAATACATATAAACAATTTAAGGTTCATATGTGGATTAATAAACAAAATATTCCTCTTTAATTAGGGGAAATGGAAACTGGGACAAGAATAAATAGTATAGAGCTCCTCTGGAATAGTCTCATTGCTCAAGGATGTGAAGTTTAAAACTGGAAGAGAAATGTTGATCTACTTCCCTTTTCCCTGATTCAAATCCTTTGACAGCGTATTAATCAGGGTTCTCTCGAAAACAGAACCAATAGGAGATATCTGTAAATATGAGATTTTATAATAGCATCTCATGCAACTGGGGGGATGCATGTGTCCAGATTCCATTGGGCAGGTCATTAGCTGGCAACTCCAATGAAGGTCACCAATGAACTCTGCAGGAGAGACTAGCTGGCTGAAGAAGAAGTAAAAGTTCTCTATTGTCCCTTAAAAGTCTTCAACCGATTGCATTAAATCCAGCTGATTGGATCATCTCATTGTGGAACACACTCTCTTAGTTTGTCATACATGTAATCAGCTACAGATGCAGTCATGTGGCTGATGATTTCATAAATTAGCCTTCTGGCTTACTAACTAGCCACAAAATGTCCTTGCAGTAATGGTTAGGCCAGTGCTTGCTTGACTAGACAACTGGGCACTATGACCTGGCTAAGTTGACATATGAAGCTAACCATCACAGACAATGACTGTGCTTTTTCTAACCTAACATATGAAACCTGAGACTGAGCCCAAGTTTTTGGTGCCTTCCCAAAAAGGAATAAGAACAGAAAAAAGGATGCCGATGTACTTAAGCACTAATAGAACCAAGGCTGCATGTTTTGCTTATCACAGTTAGTAGAGAAGTGGAGAGAACTGACCAAGTTGTACAATATTCTTAGTTGTATTCAGGAAAATGTTACAATAGCTTCTGAAACTATTTAGCTACACTTTTCTCCAAAGCACCATACTCAAAGAAATGTTTGGTTTAATTATCATGAAAGGTATGAAGACCTGGCCCCCTTGCCTCAATTCAAGATAACTCTAAAATGCCCTCCCACCTCAAAGTTCTCCATATTGGTTAAAATCTTTGTTCTGACATCACTGCAGTTCAGTGTCTTCCTCTGTTCAGTTTTACTTCTTTCCTTCCTTCACAATAGTTGACCCCTGGAGCACATCCCAATAAGTTATTTGCAGGCAAATATTTGTCTCAGAATTGATTTCCTAAGAAACCCTACCTGGAGTTGGAGCCTGACACATTCCAAGGAAGCAAACATTAAAATGAGATTTTGGAATTGGGCCATCCACTGGGCACCTGGCAATAAGTATCCCATCAATATGATAGCTGTTATACTGATATAATTTAGTATACTATAGCTATATACTGTAACAATTGTGGTGAAAGTGTTAAACTTTTTTCTTTCAAGTGGTCAGCATGGATGGAATACCAGTGAAAGGGAAGGCACTATCACAGACTTTAGAGAGGTTCAAATGAAGTAGCAATTGCAAGGACAGTAAAGATCCATGCATTAAAAAATAAAATAAAATACTGAGGATGATTTTTCACCACTTGAAAGCCAATTATGAAAGTCAGAGGGATAAAAAGACTCCTATTTCTTGCAGCAGGAGGGCAGACAAAACTAAGTATATATCCTAGGAATTATTAATTTTAAGAGTAGTAGAGCTCTAGATTAAGTGGAATTCTCAACCTCAGTTACTCTCCTACACAAACATAAAGCCTTGACTGGGAAGAAGTGGGATTCTGTGATGGATGGGATAAGGATATTTGAATCTATGCATTTGAAAGCTTTGAAAACTACCAACCCAAGATGGCTCTAGATCTGTTGGAGTGCTCCAATCTATTATGTCAGAGTCTTGAAGATGATGCAAAAGATAACGCTTCACAAGGTAAAATCCCATCCCATACCCCGGCCCCAGCATCTGTCCTTCACACACTATCCTGGCCACCAGACCTATAACTAGAATCAAATTACAACATATCTTAGTGAAGTAGGAAATGGACTTTACCCAGAAGGAGCTTTATGACCCCTGCACATTTGACATAGGATTCATTTCCTGTTATACAGGATTTGACATCTGCAATTAAAATGGGAATCAGCCTGCCCAGTGCCACCTACCTGGTAACTACCCCAGTCAGTTGCTCGGCCTCCTCCATCTGTACCCATCACTCCACGTGGAAGGGCCGTCTGAATGTCAGACAAACTACCCTACAAAGTTGCCGACATCAGCTTGGCATCTTGGGGATGTAAGGCCTTGGATATCACAGAGAAAAAAACACCATGCCTGATGCACATGCAGGAGATGTACTTGGCCTCCAAGCCACAGAAGGGCACCTGCATCGCTGGCTGCCTTCACATGACTGTGGAGGTGACTGCACTCACTGAGACCCTCCTTGTCCGGGGTGCTGAGGTACCATGGTCCAGCTGTAACATCTTCCACACCCAAGACCATGCAACAGCAGCCATTGCCAATGCTGGCATTCCAGTGTACTCCTGGAGAGTTGAAACGATGAGGAGTACTGGTGATGCACAAAGCAGACACTGTACTTCAAGGATGGACCCCTCAACACGACTCCGGATGATGGCAGTGACCTAAGTAACCATATCAAGTACCTGCAGCTCTGTCCGGCATCAGAGGTATCTCTGAGGAGACCTCGGCTGGGGTCCTCAGCAGCTACAAGATGATGGCCAATGGGATCCTGAAGGTACCTGCCATCAATGTCAAGGACTCCATTACTGAGAGCAAATTTGAGAATCTCTATGGTTTCTGGGAATCCCTCAGAGATGGCATCAAGTAGGCCACACACATGATGATTGTGGGGAATGTGGTGGTGGTGGCAGGCTATGGTGATGTGGACAAGGTCTGTGTCTAGGGGTTTTGGGGCTCATTCCATCATCAATGAAATTGACCCCATCAGTGCCTTGCAAGTTGCCATAGAGGGCCATGAGGTGACCACCATGGATGAGGCCTATAAGGAGGGCAATACCTTCGTCAGCACCACAGGACACAGGGTGTATAGTCATCATCCTCAGCTGGTATTTTGAACACTTGAAGGATGATCCCATTGTGTGTAACACTGGACACTTTGTTAAGGAGATTGATGTCAAATGGCTAAACGAGAACACTATGGAGAAAATGAATATTCAAGCCCTACGTGGACCACTATTGGGTGAAGAACAGCCGCCACATCATCCTGATGGCTGAGAGCAGGCTGGCCAAACTGGGCTGCACCATGGGCCACCCTAGCTTCTTTATGAGCAACTCCTTCACCAAGCAAGTGCTGGAACAGATTGAGCTGTGGGCCGACGTAGACAAATATCCAATTGGGGTCCACTTCCTGTCCAAGAAGCCCATCTGGGAAAGCTCAGTGTGAAGCTGACTAAGCTGATGGAGATGTAGGCCCAGTACCTGGTCATGTTCCATGACAGCCCCCTCAAGCCTGATCACGACCACTACTGTGAGCCAGCCCCTTGCCCTTTGTCTTCCAGCTGGCATCCCTGCCCAGGCTCTATCTCTCCTCCAAAGAACAATGTTACCAACTTTGAAATTGGGTTGTCAGTCCCAGACTCTCTGGGACTGATCACTCAGACTCTGGCTTCTGCCACTTTCCTCATACTGTTTAAAAGGTGTCAAGGGACATTGAAAAACCCTCAAGCCCTGATCACAATAAAAGTACAAGGGAGACACCACAGAGAACTGTGATTTCAGGGATCTTGGAACTGCTCACTTAGTGTGTAGGCTTGAAGTTAGCAGCAGTGGTCTAAAGCCAATGCACTTTACTGTTTAGGTCTTCACCTGGCCTTATGGACTTGATACTCATGTACTTGGTTTATAAGTTCACTGGTTCTTCCACCAATGACAGTTGAAGAAAAGCAGTCTTGAAGGTCAGGGAGCAACTGTTGGAGTTTGAATGCTGCTAAAAACCAGGTTTAGTGCTAGGCATTCTCCTAAACCTCAGAATAATGGAATTGGTACGTTGAGTCCTCATTTTACAGGGATAAGAATAGACTGTTAAAGGGACAAAAGAAGAGACCACCAGAGGTTGAGAGGGACCAGAAAAATGTAAAAGCAGGCATAGGACTTCTACCACTTTGTAACATTATGGTTCTTATCACAAACCTGGTCCAAAAAGAAATTATTTTGGTTTACAATGTGTTATAGGAGAGCAAGAAAGTGGGTAAATAAAAATTTTGGTACCTAAAAAAAATGGAATCAGCATTTACACACTGTTAATATATCCCTTAGAAATGTGGAAAAGACATGACCCACACTAAATGTGGCAGAATTACCAGAATTGCTATGGCAGATGGTGAAAGATAAAATCCAAAGAATCAGATAAGTGGGCTTGCTCAATTAATATGCCACATAACTTTGGAAAATCCACCCATTGAATACACTAGATAGGACAGCCCAGAGGAAACTCTGATTTCAGAAACAATGGAAATATATCAATGAGAGGAACAACTGAATTATTGAGAGACTAAGTGGCTGCTGTCCCCTGTTAATGAAAGCTGACTGCAGGTGCTGCTCATTCAGAATTTTACATTCTCATAGCAATGGGGTTAATAAGATCCTAAAATAATAGATGTTTATTGTTTGGCTAAAATGTCAGTATCAAGTCAGTTAAAATTATAATAAGCCACAAGACCAAATGGCAGCCAGTATGGAATGACCATTGTGAGGATGGTTCCTAGTGCACTAAATCTCTAGGGAAAATTTTTTAAAAGTGACTGAATGTTTCTGTCAATGAAATTAAAAGAAAACAAGAACTGTTGCTGTTTCATTGGCACTTTTCCACCTCCTACCTTTGGCTATGAAGGTCTCTTATGAATTGTTTACGGAGAAGAAAAATGATCAATCTTGTTTTAAGGTCATATATGGATGCACTCTATAAAATCAGTCTGCATTACAGACTCCTTTCAGAGATGACTACAAAAGTCAGAAAAGATGAAAAACCCTCCCAATAGCCAAAGCATTTACGGAAAGAGAAGAGGCTGAGAAACAAAAATGCATATGTGAACAGTGGCAAATGGCTTGTCTATTTGGTCAGAAACTTAGAAAGAGAAGGATTGGGAGATTGAGGACAAACAAATCTGGGGACAAAACATGTGGTGGATGGGAGTGAGTACCAAATATGAAGACATTTGTATCCCATGTTAGCAACCACCAGAGGATATCCATCATGAAAGAGGCAATACATAACCAGGTAGACAGAATGACTTGGCCAAATTGAGTTTGGCAAATCCCAATTCAGACACAGTGGGCACAGTTACAATGTAGCCATAATGCAAGGATAGAGAATGCAGGCTGTGAATTGGTCCAACATCATGTTCTCCCACTCACAAAGCCTGATCTAGCTACCGCTGCAGATGAGGTTCCAACCTGCCAGTATGAGGCTGATTTCAAGACCCCGGTAAAGTATTATTACATGAGGAGACCTACCAGCAACAACTTAGTGAGCTCTTAATTGATTACAATGGGGTTTTTCCATTTTTCATGGTGCAGTGATTCATCTTGGCTGGTAATAAGTCATATTCTGGACATATATGACAAAGACCTTTCTTACACAGTTCCTGAGCAGCAACATTATCCAAAGATTTATTGAATATTTGTTCTGCCAACACAGTATATATATTCTATTGCCATGTAACACTGCAATGGACCAAGGAAATAGTTGGTTTTATAGCATAGGAGATACAGTTTTAAGCATATAACTATAGGATAGGCAGATCTTATCACATACTGTACCATGCAGAAGCTGCCAACATGAGTGTGATTGAACAGACTTTTGAAGCATAACTGTGGTATTAGCTTAAATATGTTGTACTGCAAGATGCGATGCTATCTTTCAAGATGTGACATACACCATAGATCAAATATGATTATATAACAGTGTGCTCAATAGATGGAACAAATCAGTCAAGGAATAAAAAAGCTAGAAATAGGGTAGCTAAATGTCCTGTCTCCCTGCTGGTTTTGAAGGCATTTGTGTTTTCCTTTCCCATCACTTTGGGCTATGCCAATTTTGATATCCTGATTTGCAGAGAAGAAATGCATCCACAAGAGGACATAGTAAATTTTAAAGTATTCCTGCCATTTGGACACTTTGGGTTCTTCATGCTAAGTGACCAGTAGGCAAGAAAAAGTCACAATCCTTATAGGAGTAATTGACCATGCTGATCCAGAGAAAGTAGGGTGTTAAAAAATGAGGCAAAGAAGAATATGCTTAGCATTTAGGTGACTATAGAGGTTTCTTTTAGTATCCCTTTGTTTCATTTTGATAACAAATGAACAAGTGTGGTATCCATACACTGAGAAAGTTATAGTGATTGGGAATCCTGATCCTCAAGGATGAGGCAGGTAAGCCATCCAGACGGTGAGGAAAATTTGGACTCTGTAGTAGGGGAGAAGTCAATAAGCATCAATTGCAGCCTGTTTGTTTCCAGTAATTGTCCTCCTGTAAGTTTGCCCAAAAAAAAGAACAATTCTGAAGTAGCTATTCCTATAATTAGTTAAATAAGGGAACCAGAGCACAACATTTCAAAGAGTGCACTATAATGTATTTGTAGTATGTTATCCAGATTCCCTTTTCAAGAGTGTGTCACTACTTCCACCAGCTGCTGGAAATGGAATGGTGGCTGCTCTGGGCTCTCAAGTGAGAAGATCTCTAGGAATCACCTTTGGCTAAAGACAGCCCTCTTACCTGATTTGCATTATCTCTCTGGAGCAGTCCCCATCAATGCCTAGTTGATGTTTGCCTGCTTTGCCTTCAGGCAAGACAATTCTGAGGGCCACCCCAGCCCCAGAGCTCCCCATGGTTTTAGGTATTAACTGAGGTTGCCTCACTGTGACTGCATTGCAGCTCAAGTCTGACCGCTGAGCAATCCTACCTCCTTCACTTTTCAAACTGTTTGGTTGTCAACTTCTCTCTTAGTATGTATTTCTGGGGAAACTGCCCTAAGATAACTATAAGATTAAATTTGTTGAACGGTCTGGTTGGTTTTAATTCAGAAATCTCATTATTTATGCAGATTGTATGTGGTTAGCTGTTACTGTATGATTTTCTTCCTCAAAGAGCTTTTATGTGGAAAATGAATCAGAAAATGTATCCTTTCTGTTTCAGACTGATGCTAATTTTATGGCATTTGTTCTGTATTTCTACTTACATAATTAATGAATAACTTGCCTTTGGGATTTAGCACATATTATCTCAATATCTGTTTAAAGGTATACTTTAAATTCTAATTGTAATCCCAACTGATGAATGAAGTTGGTTGCCTGACAGTGAAGATTATTCAGTATCTTACTTTTCTCTGACTGTAACAGACTGGATGATATATCCTTGGCTTGAAGTTAACAAATAATCACTATTCCAGATACATTTTATGGTATGATAAGGTTATAGGGCAAGGGATTCTTGAGGTTATCTATTAGTTTAAGATCCTAGTTATTACCCAAATATACTAAAACTCAATACACTAGAAATGGGTCTGCTTTTACAATGAGGATTTAGTAGCTTACAAATTTGCAGTTCTAAGACCATGCAAATATCCAAATGAAGGCAATAGAATGATATCTCCTCTGAAGAAAGGCAGCTGCCATCTAGGTGACAGTGGGAAGGCATATGTCGTCATCTGCTCATCCTTCTCTCTCAGCCTTCATTACTTTCAGCTTCTGGTTCCAGTGACTTCCTCTCTGGGCTTCTGCAGGTCCCCTCCTACCTTCTCCGGGGATTTTCTCTAAGTTCTTTGAGATTTTTCTGTTTTTTATCCTCATAAATGACACCGTAAAGTATTAAGACCACCTTGAATGGGCTGGGTCACATCTCAATTGAAATAACCTAACCCAAGTGTCCCAACCACAGGAGCTTTGTACCCACAGGAATGTGTTAAAAGAAAATGGCCTTTTCTGGGGTGCTTAAGAGCTTCAAACCACCACACTAGTTAAAAACAAAAGAAAACATCTGCTCATGTAGCAGAAAGGGAATTTATTAAAAGATATTGAATGTCTCAGCAGCTTTTCATTTGTATGTATATGTGTGTGTGTGTGTGTGTGTGTGTGCGCGTACGTACATGTATATATACGCATGTATTTTTTATTCTGTGCTACTTACCAATACCTTTCTTTAGAGGTTTCAAAGTATGTTCTCATGTCTGGTGGATGGACCCCTCATTGCTGTTGTTTTCTTTCTCCCTTGGCTGTTCTTACTTATTATGCAAAATGAATTGCTGTCTATCTCAAGGAAATGAAAAACTGATGAAGCATTTATTGGGATCACCTCGCTATATAAAGACAGAGAATTGACATCCATTTGTTTGGATTCATCTGTGTCTTTCAAAAACAACATGAATCCTCTAGTGACTTCATCTTCTCCCTTCCATCTCTCCATTATATTTAGTGCAATATCGTACTATAAAATATCAATTTATAGTAATATTCCCTTAGTCTCAATTAATATCTCAAGAGTAGGGGTATGTAAACTTTTTCTATAAAGGTCCGCATAGGAAAGATTTTAGGCTTTTCACGCCATCTTTCCCACCTGATCAAGGCTCCCTTTTTAGTGTGAAAGCAAGCACAGTATGTAAATGAATACAGCTGAGTTTCAATAAAACTTTATTTACAAATATAGGCAGCACCTGGATTTGTCCCAACGCCGAGTTTACATGGTCTAGTCAGTGAATTTATTAAACTTTCCATGTATTCTATTCTCTACTAGTCCTACGTATTTTTGGATAATTTTATTAGATCTACATTGTCAGAAATTGAACAGATTACATACTGGACAGTCACTCCTGTGTCTACCTTTGGTCTCAGTGCTAAGATTAAATAATATGTATATATAATTATTCTTAGTTTATATTACATTATTTAGATCATGTTATGTTATGTTATTCTATACTATTCTATATTATACTATACTATACTACACTATATTATATTATGCTATATTATATTATGATGTGTGTGTGTCACTGCAGACTCTTTCAATGAGACTTCTCCAGTTCTGGTTTGTTTCCTGAGTGTCTGCAGGCTCATAAAGGCTGTTCTATGACCTTTACATTTAAAGGTCAGTTTGATTGCCTGCAATATTCTTGGTTCAAATTATTTTTTATATTCATCCCTCTCTCTTTTTATTCCAGTACAACGTATTATCATCAAAATACCTGTCACTAAACTGATTTTCTTTCCCTTAAAAGTTACCTGTACTTTTTGCCTGAGTGACCACAGATTCTTTTTCTTTTTTTTCTTTATAGTTCAACACTTTTACCAAAATTTTACTCAGTGTTATCCACTCTGTGTTATTTTCCTTTCTTATGCCATGTCCCCTTTTAAAAAGTGTCTGTATTTTCTGTTACTTAATTATTATTTTATTGTGGTTTTTAGAAGTTTTCCTTTCTTACTTTAATTTTCTTCTTTAAGAATTGCTACACTCTGTAGAATAGATCTTTTTGCCTGTCTTCTACATATAAAATTTTCTCTCAAAATGCTCTATATATCTTCTTTATTACTGCTGTAATTTAAAATATTTTTCTTAATATTCCCCATTTTTCTTCAAATATTTCCTATATGTTTATTTTTATTACTTCTAGTTTAATCTTTGACTAAAAACCTTTTTCTTTTATTACTGATATTTTATTGAACAAGCAGACTCTTTTTTCATTTTCTCCTTTGTTAAAATCTTTGGAATAGAGCAAGCCATGGTGGCTTAGCAGGCAGAGTTCCCGCCTGTCATGCCAGAAACCTGGGTTCAATCCCCAGGTGCCTGCCTATGCAACAAAAAAAGAAAAAGTTTTTTTAATAACATTATTATAATTGTACTACTAACTGCAGTCCGTAGTATATATTAGGGCCACTGTTTGCATTATTCATCCTATATTTCTTTTTAAAGTTTTTATTCTAGTAACATATGTTATATGTTATATGTTACTATAACCTAAAATTTCCCTTTTAACTATTTGAATGTAATTCAGTGTTGCTATTTACAGTCCAATGTTGCATTATCATCATTACCATACATTACCAAAAATTTTACCCTAAACAGAAATTCTGGACCAATTAAGCACTAACGCCCCATTCCCTTCTCCATACCCATCCCTGGTAACCAGTATTCTAAATTCTGAGTCCATGTATTTGCTCATTCTAATTATTTCATATCAGTGAGGTCATATAATATCTTTTTGTTTCACTCAACATGATGTCATCAAAATTCATCCTTTTTTTTTTTTTTTTTTTTGGTGGTGGGGGGCATGGACAGCCTCTGGGAATTGAACCCAGGTCTCCAGCATGGCAGGCAAGAATTCTGCCACTGAGCCACTGTTGCACCGCCCAGAACTTCATTCTTTCTTGTGACAATATTATTCATTGTATGTATATATCACATTATGTTTATCCATTCATCTACTGAAGGATACTTGAGTTGCTTCTAGCTATCGACAATTGAGAATAATAACACTTTGAACATTGGTATGTAGATATCTGTTTGAATCCTTGTTCAGTCTTTTGGGATATAAACCAAAGAGTGGGATTGTTGGACACTAAGGTAATTCTATGCTTGATTTTCTGAGGAACTGTGAAATTAGTTTTCCATAGCAGCTGCACCATTTTACATTCCCACTAGCAATAAATGTTCCCATTACTCCATGTCCTCTATAACATGTATTTTCCTTTCTTAAAAAAATAGTAGCCAATATAGTGGGTATGAAATGTTATGTCATTGTGGTTTTGATTTGCATTTCCCTAATGGTTAATGATGTTGAGCACCTTTTTGTGTGCTTTTTGGCCATTTGTATATCTTCTTTGGGAAAAGGTCTATTCAAGTCTTTTGCCCATATTAAATTGGACTGTTTTCTTTTTGTTGTTGAGCTGCAGGATTTCTTTATATAATCTGTATTAAGCCTTTATCAGGTAATGTGGTTTCCAAATATTTTCTGCCATTCTATAGGCTATCTTTTTATCTTCACGAAAAGTTCCTTTGATGCACAAGTTTTAATTTTGATGAAATACTATTTATCTATTTTTTGTTGTTGTTGTTATTCACACTTCTGGTGTGAAGTACAGGAAGCTATTGACTAACACAAAGTCCTGAAGATGTTTCCTTAACTTTTCTTCTAGGAATTTTATAGTCCTTGTTCTTATATTTAGATTTTTTATCCATTTTGAGTTTATGTTTTCCTGTGGTATGAGTTAAGAATTCACTTTCAGGTTTTTACATATAGATATCCAGTTTTCCCATTAACAATTGTTGAAAAAAACTATTCTTTCCCAATTAGGCAGACTTGAAAACCTTGTCCAAAATTAAGTGGCCACAGATGTGCGGGTTAACTTCTGAGTTCTCAGTTCTATTTCATTGATCAATGTGTCTGTCCTTGCACTAGTACCACATTATTTCAATTACTGTAGTTTTATAATGACTTTGTAAACTTGGAAAAAGTGAAACCTTCAAATTCATTCTTCCTCTTCAAGATAGTTTTGACTATTCTGGTGCCCTTAAATTTCCTTCATTTCTGCAAATGAAGCTGTTAGAAATTTGGTTGGGATTATACTTAATCTGTAAATCACTTTGGGTAGAATTCACATTTATGGTGTTTCACTCTATTGCACTTAGTAGGTAATGTACTTTTTACAAATTGAAAGTCTGGCAAATCTTCAAAGAAAAGATTTATCAGCTTTATTTTTTCCAATAGCATGCACTCATTACTTATCTCTATATCACACTTTTATAAAAATATATTTTATATATATTTTATGTATAAAGCTATTGCACACTTAATAGACTATAGAATAGTGTAAACATAACTTTTATATGAACTGGGAAACCTAAAATTCATGTGACTTGCTTTACTGCAATATTCACTTTGCTGCAGTAGTCTGAACTGAGTGCACAATATCTGCAAGGTACGCAAATTCTTGAATAAGTCATGTCCTTCAATTTATTTACATCTTTTTTGCTTTCTTTTAGCAATATTCTGTAATTCACCATGCAAAAGTTCTTCATATCCTAAATTAAATTTAAATTATTGCTAGTTTTTTTTATTTTTGAGTACCTTTGTACATATAATTTTTTTCTTGATTTTCTTTTCAGATTGTGCATTATTGGGGTATTGAAGCACAATCAATTTTTGCTTGTTCCTCTCGCACCATGCCACTTTGCTGAATTTGTTTATTAGCTCTACTAGCTTTTTAATGGATTTTTCGGGATTTCTTATATATATGATCATGTCATCTACATTTTCAATTTGGTTACCTTTTATATCTTTTCTTGCCTAATTTCTCTGGCTAGAACTTCCAGTATATCGTTGAATAACATTGGTGACAGTGGACATCCTTGTCTTGTTCCTTATCTTAAAGGGAAAGATTTCAGTCTTTCACTATAAACATGAGTTTCTCAAATGCCATTTCTACACCAGTTTAAATGATCATGTGGTTCTTTTTCTTCATGGTATCAATATGGTGTATTATATTAATTACTTTTCTAATGTTGAACTACCTTTGCATTCTTGGGATAAACCCCATTTGATCATTGTGTGTAATTCTTTTTGTGTGTCATTGGATTCAGTCTGCTTTTACTTTCTTGTGGGCTTTTGCATACATATTCATAAGGAATATTGGTCTGTGATTTTATTTTCTTTTATCTGGCTTTAGCATTAGGGTGATATTGGTCTCTTAGAGTTGGAGAGTGGTCCCTCCTCTTCAAAATTTTAGAAACATTTAAGCAGATTGTGTTAATTCTTCTTGGAATGCTGGGTATTAACCAGTAAAGCCATCCAGACCTAGGTTTTCATATTTCTTTTTAATTATTTGATTATGAATTCACTCTCTTTAATTGTAGCTCTCTTGAGGTCTTTTATTTCTTCTTGAGTCAGTGTAGGTTGTTTCTTGAAATGTATCCATTTGTGGCGTCTTGGAGGTATGTACCCCAGAAAAACATCATCCATTCCTATGGGTGGGAATCCCTTCTATATAGGAACTTTTGATGAGGTTATTCCAGTTAAAGTGTGGCCCAGGCAAATTAGGTGGGTCTTAAGCCTATGACTGGAGTTCTTTACAAGCAGAATGAAATTCAGACACACATAAAGAGAAAGCCACAGAAAGAAGTTAAAAGTCAAAGGAACCCAAAAAAAGCAAAAAAGAGATTGCCATGTGCATTGCCATATGCATTGCCATGTGACAGAGAAGAAAGGACAAAGATCTCGGGAGTCCAGCCCCAGAATACCACAGTCTTCTGGAAGAAAGCACTGCTTTGATGGTGGTTTGATTTTGGACTTCCCCTAGCATCAAAACTCTGAGCAAATAAATTCCATTGTCTAAGCCAACGCATAGCCAGAAAACACCTTTCATCCAGTCGGCTTAATTTACTGGCATACCTTTGCTCATAGTATCCTTACCATCCCTTTCTATCATTTCTGTGGGTTAATAGTAATGCCTCCCCTTTCATTTTTGATTTTAGCTATTGGCAGTGTCTCTCTTTTTGTCTTTTGAGTCTATTTGCTAACTTTATTGAGCTTTTTAAAAAGCCAAATTTGGGTTTTACTGATTCTCTTCATTATTATTTTTTATTTTCTGTTTCATTCTCCTCTGTTCTAATATTTTTATACCCTTCCTTCTGCTCACTCTAGGTATGGTTTGCTCTTCATTTGTTAGTCCCTACAGTAGTCAGGTTAGGTGTATATTTCAGATCTCTCTTCTTTTTTAATGTCAGTTTTTAAAGCTAAAATTTCTTCCTCGGCACAGTTTGGTCATCCCACAAGTTTGGTTTGCTGTGCTTTCATTTCATTTGCCTCAAGATATTTCCTTAGTTCTCTTATGGGTTCCTCTTTGACCCATTGCTTTTTAAGAATACTCTAATTTCTACATATTTTCAAACGTTCCAGTTCTCTTTCTATTATTCATTGCTAGCTTCATTCCACTGTGGTCAGAGAAGTTACATTGTATAATTTCTATATTTTGAATGTATTGAAACTTGTTTTATGATCTAATAAATGGTCTATCCTGGAGAATTATCCATGTGCACTAGAGAAGAATGTGCATTCTGCTTCTGTTACATGCAGCATTCTATATATGTCTCTTAGGGGCTGGTTGATTTATAGTATTGTTTCAGTCCTCTATTCCTATATTGATCTTCTGTCTAGATATTTTATCCATTATTGAAGGTGTTGTTGAAGTCCTGATATCCTTTTGCTCTTTCTCTTAGTATGTATTCCTTTATCCTCGAGCATATTGAGGATCATTTTTTGAAGTCTTTGTCTGGTATGTGCAAAGTCTGGTCCTATTCATTTATATTCATCTGTTGCTTTAGATAAGCCATCATTTCCTGTTTTTTTGTATGTCTTGTAATCTTTTGTTGCATACTATATACTTGATGATTTTAAAGTGTGATCTCTGGTATTTATTTCATAAACTGTTTGTACCTTAATTTTATATCCAGCTAGTGATGTAATACTATTAATGTAGAACCATTTAATTCTCCCTTCAAATCTGTCAATATTGGCTACATATACTTTGGGATTCTGCCATTAGGTTCACATATATTTACAATTTTTACATCTTCATGTTGAATAAACCATTTTATTGGTGTATAGTGACCTTCTTTTCCCCTCATAACAATTTTTAATTTAAAATCTACTTTAACATTAGTAGCTATCCCAAACCTATTTTGTTTGCTATTTTCATGGCTTATTTTTTTCTAAACTTTCACTTTCAAACTACTTATATCTTTGAATTTAAGGTGGGTCTCATATACATGGCATGCTACATTTCTCTTGCAGTTTTCAGAACTCTTTCCTTGTCCTTGACTTTTGGCTATTTTAGTACTATGTGTCAGGGCATGTATTTTTTAATTTGTCCTGTTGAGGTGTATTGGTTTCTCAAACATGCATATTTGTGTCCATCGTAAATTTAGGTAAGTTTTCTGCCAATATTTCTTTAAATATTCCTTCTTCTCCTTTCTTTTTCCTCCTTCTAGGACTCTAATAATATGCTTATTGGTATGTCTGCTCATGTGCCACAGATCTCTGAAGATCTATTCACTGTTTTTTAATTATTTATTCTTTCTGCTCCTCATCATGAATCGTTTCCATTGTCTTGTTTTTTAAAGTCACTGATTATTTCTTCTGTCAGCTTTAATCTTCTGTTAAGACTTTATAAGGAATTCTTTCTTTCAGATATTGTGATCTCAACTCTAGTATTTCTGTTTGGGTCCCTTTTAAAACTACTATTTGTCATGATTGTCTTATTGTTTATTCATGGTTTTCCTGATAACCTTTTGCTCTTTCTCTTAGTATGTATTCCTTTATACTCGAGCATATTGAGGATCATTTTTTGAAGTCTTTGTCTGGTATGTGCAAAGTCTGGTCCTATTCATTTATATTCATCTGTTGCTTTAGATAAGCCATCATTTCCTGTTTTTTTGTATGTCTTGTAATCTTTTGTTGCATACTATATACTTGACAATTTTAAAGTGTGATCTCTGGTATTTATTTCATAAACTGTTTGTACCTTAATTTTATATCCAGCTAGTGATGTAATGAAGATTTCTTTTAATGCTGAGAAGTAACAACAACTAAAGGAAACTTATGCAGAAAACATCTTTCACAGTTTTGCAAATTGGCTGTATGTTGGCTAGTGCTCTCCTTCAAGTATTTATCCCTCCTCTGAAGAAGATCAATCTGAGGCAAATGTAAAGAATCCTCTCAGTCTTTTCCAAATCTGTGTCCTGTTTGGGTTTGTGCTTGTTGCTGGCCTCAGAAATTATTTGTCTATAATAATTCAAATCCCACCTCTATTCCCTATGAAACAGATTTTCTACCCCTCCAGGATGCTCCATTGTACACTTAAAGCAAGTAATCCTTTGCCTTGGGTCACGGTGATTTAATTGTTTCATAGGGTGCTTTAGCTGTCTGCATATAGCTCCTGCTTGCAGGGCAGGTTCTGGGAGACATTAAAATGAGTTCTCTGGTATAATCTTTCATGCTGCCACCTAATATATTGACATTGACATACAAATACCACAGTGTGTACATAGGAGTTACCCTATTCTCTCTGCAACAGGACCAAGTAACCTCAATGGCAGTACAGACTGGCGCCACTCGTGCCTGTCAAGGGGTGGGAGAGGGACATGCAAGTGTGGTATGAGTTTTCCTTTGGATTTTGAAGTTCTTTTTCTTGATTCAGGTCTTGCCCAGTGATTGGTACCTTCTAAGTGTTTTCGTGAGTTTTGAGGAAAATGGTTCTTCCAGATTTTGCTGGTTATTCAAAGTCTGTGAGGGAATAGCAACCTGCAATAAATTATGCTTACATCTTTGTTAACCACAAGCTCTGTCTCTTAGTTCTGGCAAAGATTTTTCTTTTTCTATCAAGGTGGCTCTTTTACTTCTGTAGGAATTACAAGGTGCTGCCACCTTGACATTACTTCATTCCTTTTAATATTTGGAAGATTTTATCATACAAGCAAGCCAAAATTTATTTCAGGAAATTAATTTCTATAATATGGAATTGCAAATGTTGATTTAAGAGGTATGTACTTTAAAATTGCAATGGATATTAAAAATTACTGTTCTAAAGATAAAGTCAAAGAAAAAATCTGCACTAAACGGTGTTCAACAGGCAAGGATGAATTTATTCAAAGCTGTATGTGATAGAGAAGAAAGAGACCAGAACGCTACTATGATAGACAGAGAGATACATTGGAAAGCTTTCACAAAAGAGGTGAACAAGAGAGAGCTCAACCTCACTGAAGTATAGGGTTTATAAAAAGAAAGTTTATAAAAATTGGGATGAGATATTAGAAAAGTACTGGCAGGGGAGACCAAGTAATGGGATGTGTTCATTACATGTTGTTATGTCCTGAGTTTACTGTCTAGACCAGGTAGGACATCTTCTATCTGGATTCTTCAAAGGCCAAGGGGATGGAGGTGAAGACATAGTTTCAGGAGGAAGTCCACCTAAAGTTTAGTCAAGCTAAGGAGAAGTGAAGGCCATCTCGGTCACTAACACAATGGATGAGAGATTTCTTAACCTATACTGTTTTCCAGAATGACAGGGTTCAGGTAAAACTCAACAAGTCAATGATGACAACAAAAATTTCTATTAAGAATGACTTAGTATGCTCATCTCCAACATATGTTATTAATCTTTTATATATTTTCTCATAATATGTGTAAAATGTTGTCTGGTATCATATAATTTATATTCAAATATTCCCAATGATTAATAAGATTAAATGACTTATTTCTCTTCAAATTTTTTCAGTTTTATTATTGAATTTATAAGATCCACTTATAAACAGAATATTCTGTCTGTGATTTATATTGCAAAAATATTCAGCAGTTTGTTATTTGGCTGTTGACTTTGTACTCTGTGTCCTTTGTGGTATAAATTTATTCATTTTTAATTTAAATTTATTAAGCAAATCTCTTCTTCCTTTTTGCTTTCTTTATAACTTCTTGTTTAAGACAACCTTAATAACTTTTATCTGGTGTAGCCTAAAAAGGACTAATAACCTTTTCGTGATGAATAAGACTTTTGTTTTGCTTTTGTTCTCACTTTTTCTGAAAATATATTTCAAGTGTGAATTAACAGCAAAGAAAACCCAAACCCTATAGTCATGGAGACATGTAAATTCAGAGAGCATTTTAAATAGATTTGTTATCCCTATTAAAATAAATCAAGCAGGGGAAAATTCAGTATCATTTAATTTAGAATTCTTCATTATTTTTCTTAAATTATTTTCTTAAATTATTAACATTTTGTCGGTGTTGTTCAGGGTAGAATGTGGCATATCAATTGCTCAGTACCTGTCGTTACTTGTGATTAAGAGACAGACACTGTTCAGAGGAAATTGTCTTGTAATTACTCTAAAAAAGCAGGCAATCAATGCAAGTGTTGTCTTTTTATATTTTAAAGAGTGTATGTGACAGCCCAAATTAAACCAGAATATTATTTGAACATCACAACTCATTTAACTTAAAACTGCTTTCACAAAATAGGTACCACCCAGAGTGATGTCTCCCAGCAATTTCAGCTGTTCCTCCACTCACAAAAAAGTAATCTGTCCTTTTATATCCTTATATTCTATTGAAAAATTGCCAAAAAAAGAATATAGTGTTTTTTAAGGTCTTATTATGAATGAATGGTTTAATATTTTTCATAATTAGCATATTAGTATATTCAATCATCTTCAGTACCATGGTTTTGATGTTGGTTTTATTTTCCTAAATGCCTACCCATTTGAAAGAGTGGCAGAAATCAGTTTTAGAACAAAAACGCAAACATTTCCTGAATAGGAGAAAAATCATTTTGAGAATTATTCGTATGTATCTTTTTATACTGAGAGAAAATAATTTGGAGAAAAGGAATTGGGGAATTTTTTTGTTTGTTTATTTGTTTCTTTTTTGGTTATTTTTAAAAATGTTTATACTAGGGAGTTCCAAGGAATAAAGTAATGTGCATAACCTTTCTTTTAGCAAAATGAAAATTGTGGAAACTCACACAATTACAACAGGAGACTCTAATTTATATTCAGATAGATGGACAAATTAGTAGGTTCATTGTAAGCATTCAATAATTGTTAACCATTATTTTTGTTATTTTAAGTGCTGGAGCTATAAATACAAAGAAACAGAATTCTTTTTCTCAAGGACAAAGCAATGAGGAGAAGTACAGACAAGTCAGTAACTGCAAAGCAATGCGGTAAGTGCTATAATGAAAGTATACAAGGGAAGGCAGTAATTGCATAGATAAGTAATTACAGATTCTGCCTAGAAGAATCAAGACAGCGCCACTGTGGAAATTTCCACCTAAGTATAACAGCATTTAAATGAATTTGCATGGTCTCACTAGACCCATTGTTTTGATCTTCAACTTTTCACTGTATTTAGGGATAAAAAAATAAAATATGATAATCTGTATTGATAAATCAATAAATACATTTGCTGTCTATGAAATTGACAACCTTTTAAAAAAATTTATGTGACTGATTTATAACGAGTTGATGCCATATTTTTCTTTAATTTAGCCTCTATTCATAGCTATTACACAATTTCCAGAATGTTTTAATGTCAAAATTCACATTCTTAATTTTCATAAACACCACATAGTCACAAATCTAATATTCATGTGGATTTTGCTGAGTAGTATGGATTTTTTATTGTTAATGGCTGTTAAAAGTTGCTGACAAAGCAGAGGCATGTGAGAATGTCTATCGTTTGTCTAAAGTCAAACTACATGGGTTATAAGTTATATGTTATGTCACAAGCTATAAATTATATGTGTTATGTGTTTCTCTTGCCAGCAGCATTTTATGGATTCTATTCTAAAGATGATCACTTATTCATTTTCAATTGCAAAAGAGGAAGTAAATATTTTTGCATAATAGGGTAATTTTTAGGCATTATATTAGGGTGATTTTTAGGCATTACAGTGGCATTGAGGCGTTATAAAAAAAGTTGAGCAACATAAATGCCATGGTTAGGCAAAGTAAAATATTACATATTTGGTAGTCCCAGAGATTGAGAATTTCTAGATAAAAAAAATTTTGGATAGTGTTTACCTTTCTGATATCACATGTACATATATACACTCAAGCAATATCTTAAAAAATAATTTTGATTAAAACTTTGAATGGTTTCACAAATTTTCTTGGATTCTTAATAAGGTAGTTGTTATCCCTATTTTTATGACTTGAGGTGCAAAAAATTATATGGTGTTCTCTTCAGAGTCCATTATAGTGCACAAACTTTAAAAAGTCCTTCATTAGTAGTCTCTGCACATAATAATCACTGAGTACTCATAGTGGATTCCAGAAAGGCAATCGTATATTTTAGAATATAAACTGTAATTAGCACCTGATTAAGTTATGTTTCAGAAAATTGAAAATAACTGAATGGTTTGGCAAAATATTCCTGTTTACTGCATCATCACAATTATTTATTGAGTGTATATTTCACTCTAGATACTGTGTGAAGGTATTTATGTATATTATCACATGGAATCCGCGTTACTCTAAAGGCCTTTAAAATATAGTTGAAAAAGTTGTCAATGTCATGAAACTAGGAAGTGGAAAATTGGGTTCTGAATTTTTGTTCTTTAATCTGAAAGTCATAGCCTTATACCTTAACTAAACTTTCTCATTTATAGACTCATTCATGTTTCAACAAGAGACATTAAGTACCCATAATCACCCCACGTGATCTTTTTCTTTGCTCAAAGTAGTATATGCAGTAAGTGGTAACAAATTGGAATGAGAAATAAGTTAGATTTTAGCAAATTTTAATTTATTGCTTCTTTTTATCATTATTACTAGATCTAGACAAGAATAACCAAATTATGCATACAATCATTTCATTATGACCAATTCCTACAAAAAAAATAATTTTTGCTAAGTCAATGCGTTTAGCACTGATTAAAATTTAAAGCATTTTAAATTAATCTAAGATGAAATAAACAAACTAACCCTTTTTAATGTCACAGGAAAATGAACTGACACAATAAAAAAGATAAAAAAAACTGTAATTGAACAAAAATTTATTGTCTCTTTAAATGATTTAATGACAGTAATATCCAGAAGCCTGTAGACTTTTTTATTATGCAGAAAGAGTATTGGTTAACATGACAACGTACTTCAGAGCAAAATGCTAATTTTGGTACAGAAACATTAGAGAGTTTCCAGAAGGGTTAGCTGAAAACTTTGAAGAGGCAGGCAAGGATTTGTGATAAATATTTAACTTAGATAAAAGAATTAAAAGCTTCCTGAAGAGGAAGAATCTGCCTTTCCCACAGTATCTACCATTTAAAGACATTCAGAACATTTTTTAATGACAAATTTATATTGGGTCAGATAATACTAATTTTCAGCATTTTTCAAATGTCTTTGGAAAAATGAAGAAACTCTACTCATTTAAGTGACAATAATAGGAAAAGAGTAAAAAATCATAATTTCAATCTCATTGGTCTTATACTCAAGTTATCTCAGCAGAAAAATCACACAAACTGAACATGCAGGATGCATTGTTTATATTGTGTTTAGACTTGCTAAATGTTTGATTAAAACACATCTATTTGGGTTTTGTTTTCTTTTGCTTGATTGTCTGAATATAAATGTAAAGAAAACCATTTAGAGGTCTGAAAGCCTGCTTTATTAATTTTTTTAATTGGTTAACCAATATTCATTATTTAAAATTAATTGTTATATCAGGATTAATCCCTATTATAATGAGAAGTAATCTTTTAAAAACAAGGATTTTGTACCTGCAAACTTACTTTCAAAATTTATTTTTTCTAAATCATAAAAGCCAGGAATCAGAAACATTTAGTAAAAGTTGTTAGTCAAGCAATTATATGACTTCATAACATAACCAAAAAGTTTTCAAAATATAGAAAGTTTTCATATCATCACTCATATAAAGTTATGTATTATTGCTAAATACTGCTAAAAAATATTTGCTAGGCCAGTTTTTATTCTTGGCATACTTTCTCTGATATGGTACTTAAAGTGAAGCCTAGAGGATTGTTTTTAATCTTGAAAAAATTGTAGTATAAGAACAATTGTAGACAAAGAAAACTCTTATATTTTGGGCTAGACAAAGTGAATATGGGAGCCCGCATGGATTTGATACTGCCTAAAACCCATGGAATGTTCCTAAAAAGAAAAGACCTAAAGATTATTATAATAATGGAGTAATTCCATCCAGACAGACTCTCTATCGTGATACCTACTTCCTGAAGATCTGTAGCGCCAAATTAACTGCTTGAGTTAAATGCCCATCAATGAAATCTAATGGCCCTAGAAAATGGAATCTTTTCATGGATATTCAAAAGTCAACATAGTCGGTTATTGCTAGGATATTTCTTTTATTGAACTCTCCGACACCCAATGCCAGAAATGAGGGACTGGTTATACAACAGTTAAAAAGTTTCTGAAATAGTTTAGTGACTTGGGAGCAGCATTTATGCAGGTGAGATCTTTGTGGTGACGCCTTGTTCGAAGCTTTGCTATGATGACTGCAAAACACCATCTCACAACCTTAGAAGAAACTTTCTTTCAAGATCCATTTTAAATCCAGAAAAGGACTACATGCAAAATATTATGAAAACTATGGAGAGCACAGTGGTATATCTGGAACATCAGAGTTCTTGCCCACCAGTGAGCCCTCCTGCTTTTGAATTTACCACTTATAATAAGCTATTAAACAGAAATATGAAGTTTACCTATTATTTGATGGACCAAACTGCATTAACCTTCCTCCATGAAATATGAAGTAGATTAATGAGAAATTGGAATGGCAAATAGCTTTACTAGTCATCTTGATTTGCCCGAACTCCCATTTTACCCAGGAAACTACAAAGAAGAAACAGGGGAAATAAACCAGGCTGACATGCCAAAGATCCCTAGTGATGCTGACAGAGAATCCTGCCCTTACTAGGAAAGAAAAACTGTAATAAGCAAGTCAAGCTTGTGCAAGCCAGTCTGCTAACTTTCACCATAGAGCCACAGCCTTGTGCAAACAAGATTTTGCTTGTTTGCTGATAAATGGACTGTGTGACCCAAAGACATGTTGCTCCAGGCAACTCATGTCCCCCTCACAGCTCAACTACCTCACACTTCCACAACTTGCAACTCACTTCTCCCTTACACTTCTCATTCCCCCACATCCTCCTTTTGTCTAAAATAGACATATAAAATGCCTCCCTAAATCCAGCCTTTTGAGTAGAAACCTCCTTTGGTACTGGTCTGCGTTAGTGCTGTTATAGGTCAATAAACTTCCATGCTTTGATTTTCAAAGTCTGTTCATTCCGTTTTCAGTTTAACAGTGAGAGCGAACATACAGTAAAATTTCTCCCCTACTTTTTATCGGACAATCTCCACTAACATGCATTAGTTATTCTGAATTACACCCAGTGTTAGAAATGGTGAAGGTAGAAATATCAGAGGTGTTTTTCACATATCAGTATAAGAATATCAGTTCTTCTTCTCTAACAGAAACTAAACTCCGTAGAGAAATGATCTAACTCTGCAGAAAGTTTTATCTAGTTCTGGGTGTCGTGTATGCCCATATTTCCCAACGTCAAACTGATTGAACAGCTCAAATGTTCCAACACCATATGTACCTTCTGAAATCACACATTTTTTTCTTGGGTCAGCTACTATTAAATTTTACAATGTTGTTAATATATTTCCTTTTTACAATGGCCTAAAATATTTTCATGTATCTAAAATGCTTTTTTTTTTCCTTCATTAAGTGGGAGTATTTCTCTAGCTGGGAATTGGAATTGTTGCTGATTTAAGGGATCTAAGAGATCAGGCCTTGAGTAACATGAATAGATTATTATGCTAAACCAGGTAATCTTCTACAGCACAAGGCCAAGCAGTTCCAGATAAAATTTCCTAAAATACTTTACTATGTAGACAGGCCAAATATGTGGCACAAAGCCTGCCACCCACTTATGATCCCAGAACCTAAGGTAGTTTTTTTAATTGATTGAAGTTCTTTTTTTAGTGATGATGCTGAATTTCTTCAGCAGTGTTTCAGGAAGCTGTAACCAAAACTGTGAGGGCAGTGTGGCAAAAATAAAATGTGCTGTCCTTGCTCTGCCACTTATATGCTCTATGCCTCCTTCCTTAATTATCTTCTTTCATTTTTTAAACATATAAGATAACAGGAAAATTTAACTCCCATATAATGTTCATTCATTTACCATAAATTATTCAGGCTTTACTATGTCACTAGTACTGCTTTCAATACTGGCGTTTGAAAATGAACAAATATATATACAAAATCAATTACTTTAATGGAGCTTATATACAAATTGGTGAGATAGAAAATGAGCAAGCTGAATAAAATAAACATCTAGCATATTGTGGTCATTTGAAACCGTATGCATACCAGAACATAATTTCTTAAAACTAACCCATTCCTATGGGTATAAACCTGTTGTAAGTAGAACAGTTTAAGTTACTTCAGTTGAAGTATGGCCTGAGATGGATCTCAATCCTTTTCCTGGAGTCCTTTATAAATGGGATGAATATATATAGAGAGAGAGAGAAAGAGAGAGAAAGCCATGGAAGAAAGAAGTTGAAAGCAAGAAAATCCTGAAAAGAAGTGCTTGCTTCTGTATTGGCCCTATATGAGCTTTCCCTTTTCACACCATTAGTGGAGCAACCTTCTACTTTCTCAATGGAATGCTGCCTGATTAATAAATAGCTCAATAAACTTGTGAGATCCTAAATTACATAAAATGTTTTTCTTCTAACATCTGTAATGACAAGCATGGTTTCCAAAGGTGACTACCAAGGACTCTGGAGACAATGAGAAAGACAGGTGAACGCTAAACATTTGAGTTCTTTGAATTTCCTGCTCTCTCTGAGGATTGTTGATGAGTCCTTCTTGGATCCAAGCTCCAGATCCTTAGTGTTGGAATGCTCCAATCTCTCTAGCCTTTAGTCTAAGGGTTAGCAGGTCGATCTTGTGAGCAAAAATGCACATTTTGAGCTTGAGTCCTTAACCTTTTTGGTGCAATCTGAAGTTTCATTTAGACAGCTACATTTCATTTACATAAGCTAAGCCTATTTAACAAAACAGCAAAATCTCACCAAAGACAACCTATAGTAGCAGTGGCTGTTATGGGAAATAATCCATTTAGACAAAATCTCAGAGGTACACTCAAGAAAAAAGGATCTCAGATTAAACAGACTGAATCGTATACCTATGTTACTTAGCACTCAGAGTCTACTGAGGCATTACAAGACTCTAAAACATCATTTTAAAGACTAGTGATTTTTTTTTTAATTTATGTTTTCTGTGTTTCTGTCTTTTTATGTCTGAGTTTCTGTGTTTTTATAACTGACTCATGGCTGAAAAAAATTTAATTGAAGCTATAAACTGTCCATTTGTGACTATATGTTTGATGTGTGATATTTTCCTACTTCCAGATGGTATTACTAAATTAACATCTAAAACTTCTTTAAAATAACTCTTTCAGATAAGATTAGAGATAAATAAGCAGTTATATGCAAATTAATACTCCTACAGTTTCAAAAATAAAAGAAACAAAACTTCTAATATTTGCAATGAAAAAAGATTGTATCTAGAACTAAACCCAAATGCTTTTCTTTTTTAAATTTAAGTTCACAAAATTCAGATAAACATTTGAGATACAGGACTAGTTTAATATGATCAGTTAAACAAAAAGGCTTTGTCTTCTATGTTATCTATGTTAAGTACAATATACACATACAATTTTATTCTGCTTGACTGTGTTCTTCCTAAATTTATGCAGGTTTACTGATCAAATAGGCAAGCATTATATCTACTATGCCTTTTAAGATGATGAAAAATGTAAGTTTGCATTTTAAAAAATTGGGCTATTATTCTGACAAATTTTGTTCAAGAATAATTGTTGTAAGATGTTGGCTTAAAGACAGTTTCCATAATCTTTTGATAATTTAAATATGTAAGGTATATGTGCTAGTTAGATTCAGTTGTCAACTTGGCCAGTTGAAGGCACCTAATTCTGTGGCTGTGGACATGAGCCAATGGTACGTGAACCTCATCTGTTGCTCATTACATCTGCAGTCGGCTAGGAGGTGTGCCTGCTGTAATGAATGATGTTTGATTTAATTGGCTGGTGCTTAAATAAGAGAGCTCAGTGTAGCACAGTCCAAGCAGCTCAGCATACCTCATCTCAGCACTCGCAGCTCAGCCCAGGCCTTTGGAGATGCAGAAAAGAATCAACCCAGGGAAAGTTGTTGGAACCCAGAGGCCAGGAGAGGAGGCCAGCAGAGATCACCCTGTGCCTTCCCATGTAAGAAAGAACCTCATTTGAAAGTTAGCTGCCTTTCCTCTGGAGAACTAATGAAATAAATCCCCTTTTATTAAAAGCCAATCCGTCTCTGCATTTTGGCAGCTAGTAAACTAGAGCAGTATATAAGATACATTCTTATTAAAGAAAAAGAGAATAGTTTTCTCCAAAATGAAATGACTGGTTAGTGCAGAATGAAACAGGAATATGTAGGACAAAACATGAAAGAATATAGAATGTTGTACAAGGGTTTCAAAAAGGTAATGTTATTTGCCCTGGTCAAGTTTTGGCTAAGATTTGATAGGTTTATAAGGTTTTTAAGTGTTTTCTTGTCAGGCAGTATCTTCATGCAAAACTTGAATTTTTCTCTCTATTAAAATGACAAAATTTTCTTGGATTATTGGACCGCTCTTAGTAAAATTTGTAAACTTTTTTTTCTTAACTATCTGAATAATCTGCATAAAAGGCAAAGATTCTATAGCTTATTAGAATAATCTTCAGTTTTTTATATTGGCCTCATCCTTTATTGTTTTAGAAAACATCATCTTTTTTAAAAATATTTTTATTGAGATATCTTCAAGCACAAATACAATTCATCCAAAGTGTACAATCAGTGGTTCAAAATATCATCACATTATTGTGTATTCACCATGATCATTTTTAGAATATTTGTGCATCACTCCAGAAAAATAAATAGAAAGACATAAACAAAAAACCCATTCATCCAATACCCCTTACACTACCCTCTCATTGACCACTGATATTGCAATCAACTCATTTTTTTATCCCATCCCGCCCTATTATTTTTTTTTACCTTATTTCTTTATTCATCTGTCCATATTCTTGATAAAGGCAGCATCAGACACAAGGTTTTCACAATTGCATTGTGAAAGGTATATATAAAATCACCTTTAAGAATCAAGGCTGCTGGAATAGAGTTCAACCGTTTCAGATACTTCCCTCTAGCCACTCCAATACACCATAATCTAAAAAGAGATAGCTATAGATAGCTATATATAATGCATAAGAATAATCTCCAGGATAACCATTCAATTTTGTTTGAAATCTCTCAGCCACTGAAACTTTACTTTGTCTCATTTCTCTCTTCCCCTTTTTGGTCAAGAAGCCTTTGCCAAACTCATGATGCCAGTTCCCAACTCATCCCAGGGGCCCTATTCCATGTTGCCATGGAGATTTAAATCACTGGGAGTCACGTACCACATAAAAGGGAGGGCAGTGAGTTCACCTGCTGAGTTGGCTTAGAGAGAGAGGCCACAGTTGAGCAACAGAAGAGGTTCACTGGAGGTGACTCTTAGGCATAATTATAAGTAGGCTTAGCTTCTCTTTTGCAAGAATGAGTTTCATAGGGCTGAACCCAAGATCAAGGGATTCAGCTTATTATTTGGTTGTACCCATGCTTGTAATTCCAAGTATTCCAAGACAAATACTTCTTTATTCTCTGCACAAATTATTCTCAGATTTATTGGGGCATCACACTAACCTAAACAAAGCAACAATATCTCATTCTCCATGAAAGATTCCATGTAATCATGGTGTTTGAATAAATTGCCTATACTAGTTAAATTAGATAAAGTGCTACCAAAAATTTAAATTTTACATGAAATAATCTCCCTTTGGTCTCATACAGTCTGGTTTACCTTAGTCCTATACAAATAAGCTTCATTTTATATCTCTACTTGAAGCCTGCTTATGTCTTCGACTTAAAACAGTTGCTATGTGGGGAAATGCTGACTTTCATAGCTTCAAAACTCTAACTCTGAGTCTCAGGTGTCACAAAAATATTCGAAGTTCCAGAGAACGACCAGGTTATACACAAATAGCTCAGCATCTCAGAATTTAGAATAGAAACATTTTATTGTTAAAGATCTGCTTCTATTTTTATGACCATGATAACCCCTCTTTATTTTTAAAAGCATTTATTTTCACTTCAATTAAATAGGGTATAAAATATTATTTCATAGTAACCCATTGTCCTCATTAACAAAATCTTCAAACCTGACAATTTTGACATTTTAGTTTCCCAGAATTGAAAACTAAATAACACCTTCTTGATTTCAAACTTCCCTGGGATTTTCCAGAGGACTGTGGAATATCACAAGGGATTTGTTCTTTCACCTTGTAAGAAGATAAATGCTAGACATAGTTAGGTTTATTTGATATGTTTTGACTTGCGTGGGAATTGGTGTCAAATTAAAAAAGGATTTTCTAACTTTCTGTTAGTTAAATTTGTATGAATAAAATGTTATCACTATAAGCATTTCAGAAGCTGTGTAAAGTCCCTGGTAATTTGTCAATGTCCTCACCATCCCTGAGATGCCCTAGTATTGATCTGCTTCATATCAGGCATCAATAGTATTATTGGTCATAATTAGGTTATTCTCTAAGTAATGTTTAATGAATTGTCATCAGATTGTTCACTATTGTGAAACAATCAATTAACCACATCATTTAAATTATTTTTTCATTTACAGATAGTTTCTATTCTGATGCTTCCCTGAAAACTTGAAATCAGCCCCAGGCCACAGTGTTTCATCTTCCACAAAATAGACTATCTCAGAGACCCCTGAAAAGGACTACTCCAGGCACTATGTGGCACAAACTTGTAATGGCATTGCTTAAATAACTTTTCACATCACTGAAATGAATCAAGAGCTCCAAAACTCTTGTAAAGAAGCTTAAGGGTTCATGAGATTAGCACAGTATCAAACAGAATAAAATTTAATTACCTGTGACTGAATGAACTGATAAAAAATTGATTATAGTTTTGTTTAGATTATTGCTGATGCTTTAATGTTGTATTTTCCTGATGCAAGAAATCGCTTAGATACCTATAATTCATTAAACATTCAATTTTTTCTCCTTGCCTGATACTGCCAGAATTTAGAAATGCTTATGAAATATTCTTATTTTTTTGGTAATACATTATTTGAATAGGTTCAATCAGAATCTGTCCTCCTTGCTAAGAAGACATAATTGGAGACACTGTATAATCAAGACTTTGACTAGAATGTCAGATGTAAAAACGATGTTCACTGAATGAGACATGACCAGAGACTAAGGAATTAAAGTTGACTTCATGGAGGCAGTACTTACAAAATGATCTTTAAAAAACTAGTCTGAGACCTGGCTTCAGGTTTGCCTGCCTCTCAGGCCAGTAAAGAAGGTTACTTTCAGGCAAGCATAAGAATCATTTGATATCTTGTTGACCTCAAAAAAGAGGAATTAATTCAAATCTCTAGGTACTGCAGGTGGAGTCTTCTGTGAAGTTCTCAGCTTGGCTTACTACCTTTGAGAGGTTTTTAAAAACCCAATCAGAGTTTCCCTATGAAAACTACCAGCGAAACAAACTTAAAAAAACCTATATGGTAAATCACCATTCTTGCTATGCTTATGTGAATGAGTGAGGCAAATCTAATGAAAACAGCCTTATTTAGTGATCAAGAATAAACTTTTTGGGGTTATCCTATCAAAAGGAGAATGACTGAAGAGAGAAATTTTGTGTTACAGTTAAAAAAAACTACTCCACACTTTTTTGGGTTACCAGATTCTGCCTGCTCCTATTCATTGATAGCTATCTGCATCCTCTTTGTAAACTGCAGATGACTGCCTGGTTTTGTTACCTACCAATAAATTCGACTGAATCCTGTGGTCTTGCATATATTGTCTACTCTAAATGCCAGCCAGACAGCTAACCTAGGATCTTTTGCACATCAGACCTGAAATTGATAAAAGAAGGATATACCCTCAGTCCCTTGTCCTACCATAACCCAGAGCTCTACTTTTTCATGTGCACCATCATCCTTCCCTAGGAATATACGACCTGTAGTGAGCAGTTATAAACATACGTAACAAGCTTTAATACCACCTTCTATGCATCTCAGGCCCTCCAGACTAAGGTTGACAGCTTAGCATCAGTGGTCTTAGAAAAAAAGAGGGGCTCTAGAGACCCTGACTGACAATGAACAATGTTGCTTTGTGTTAAAAAGCCTGGCACAGTAATAAATAACCTGACTATTTTAAAAGCATGTGTTATTTCACGATATTGATCATGCTCAAACATTTTGATGGACAAAACTATTTCCTTACCTCAGGTCTGGGTTTAATAGACCTGGGGACAAACTAGCAACCTTTCAATTTATGCTTTTAATTGTGATTATTAGTCTATGTTTTTAGTTCTGTACAAACTGTTTTTCATGACCATGTTCTAATTCTTTGTTATCCTCAAGACAGATGGTTGTTTTTTTGTTTGTTTTTTTCTGGCATGGGCAGGCTGCAGGAATCGAACCCAGGTCTCTGGCATGGCAGGCAATAATTCTACCACTGAGCCACCGTTGCCTGCCCTAGATGGTTGATTTTAAGCTAACTAATCAAAAGAAAAAAGGAGTTAGAAGTGGGCTTGAGACTAAAAATAAAAAATAATAGACACCCTGACTCAGAAAAATGACTGTAATCTATAATTCATTCAACAGAATAGGTCATTCCACTCCAAGGGTTTTAAATGTAATTAAGTAGCCATCAAACAAACCTCATTGCAATCAAGAGAAGAAACAAATATGATAAAAATAAAATAAAAAAGGAACAAAATGACTGACCAAGCTTACTTAACCGTCTGCCAAGAAAGGAAATCAGTGATCATGAGACGAGTGTTGGTCAAGTCTCCAATGAGATCATTGGAAAAATGACCGAAAGTGAGGACTGTTAAGTAAATTAAAATGGCTGCCTATAATGTACGCATTGCTGGGAGGGGCACCCTTTCCCAGCAAGGCTTTTCCAGAAGACAAAAACAATTGAACTGAAGGAATTTTCTGAAGAAAATGCAACACTAACTACAAGGTTGCTGATAAGCAACATCTTATATAAGATGTAAATCAGTTTTGGGCCAGCAGAGGTAACTGATCAGAATGGACAAGCATGCTATACTAATCAACGTACATCTAATTCCCACTTTGTAAGACTCCCCCCCCATGTACAGTAAAAACTTAATGCCAGCCACTCAGAATATTTCCTCACTTGCTTCTCTATTTGTCCTTAAGAGGGTCCCCCTTTTACTCCCTTGGTGAAGCAATCTTCTACTTTCTGGATGCGTTGCTGCCTGATTCATGCATTGCTCAATAAAGCTGCGATATCCTAAATTACATGGAAAACTTTTCTTTTAACAAATGCTATCAGTAAAAACAAAATATGAAAAGAAGACATGGAAGGTATATTTGGAAGAGAAGAAGAGGGGAGGGAATTTTAGACCAAAAATAACTTTGGAGTAATGGCCTGGCAGAAGAGTTATTTGAGAGAGAAGGAAAAGTAAGTGACAAATCCCACCTGCATATTGCTGGGGCATTTGAGGAACAGTAGGAAGGCCATTGCGATTAGAGCAGAGTAAGGATTTGCATTTCCTGCATGCCTGTTTATACATTATCTCACTGAATTCTTTCAGCAGGCTTTCAGTGGAATAGACATCAATACACAATTTTGCATGGGTGAATATGAATCAAAAAGTTGTATGATTTACCTAAAGTCTAGTAACTAGTAAATTGCACCTTTCCCAGTGAGATCCAGGTCTCTAGAATACATATTCATCATAAATTCTATTACAGCACAGATGCCATTTTCTAACTAAAGAAATTGCTAACCTTTAAAATGGAAACTATCCTGCCACAGAGTGTCCCTGGCACCCAACTCAAAACAGCATGCAGACCATGTGTTGACAGTAAAATCACCATTTCAACAGCTTAAATCAAGCTGGGTAGCCTTTTGTGGTTTTGTTCATCCATGCCAATATTCTACTTGATATGTACGTCAACTAACTAAAGGACATTTTTTCCATTCTGTACACAGCATATTCCTAAAAATATATATTATAAAAATGGAATGAATGTCAAATTGCAGATGTTCTTTTTCTAAGGGGAATTTGAATCACAATGAGTCACAATTGCTAAATTAATGAGTAGCATTTAAAGTTGAGAAATTGTTTTAATTTATGTCTTGTAATACTTGATTACAAAGTAGATTAGCTGAAGTCCAATGCATGATTCATTTTAAAATGAAACTTTCGACTTTTTCAACCTTAATTATTCACAAATTTTTTTAACTCAGTTAAATGTCTTCTTAAATTTCTCTTCAATAGGATCAATAATTTTAATTTCCTACTAATTTAAATAAAGCAGCTCCGGACCCTCCCTTCAAATTGCCTATGACAAATAGTTAACCACAGTTAAATACAAAATTCCCTGCTATTATGGGTCTTGGAAATGTCTATAGTAGAGTTGCTTATGAAGAAACAGCTATAAAAATAAATCAACATACACAATTGCGAGGAATTTCCCCCTGTTTCTTCTGATTTGGGGCTCACTACAAAATTAATATTTCTTTTCTCTGTTGACTAATGGTTGAAATATTTGACAAACCCCGATCATCTGTCAAGAGTCTCTCTTCGTTAATAACTTTTTTAGAAGGTGAGTAAGATGACTGTTTATTTGAGCTGTCACATGGAACACCTAAAATTTATTTTCATATGCTTAAAAGCATCTATTTAAATGATTTCATTCAAACATAATATCCAAATTTATTGAAAATCCATTTTGGCCTTTACCAGTGATGGGACAAAAGACAGACAGAAGGCCTATTTATTTTTTAAACTACATCAACATTTAATAAAATAATTAAATGCATTCTGTATAAATATGGAAACTGCCTGGTCCTATTTAAAAAAACAAACAAGAACTATTGATGTGTGCACATGCAATAGCTAAAAATTTTTATTTAGTTATTTATGGAAAAGTCACAGGATGCCTCAGGATATCAGTGCATACTGTACCAAAATTCACGCCATTTGACATAAAGTTCAAGTACTATAGCTATTTTCATTTTGATTACTTTTTAATATTTTGGATCCATAGTCCTTGGTTAAAATATTATAAAAAACAGATTATTTTTATAACAGATGCTGACTGTGAAGTTGACAATACTGTCCTAATAATGCAATTTCTCTTAGTTTTTCCTGCATTTGTTTTAGAAATAATACTGTCTTTATTAGCAGATGACATGATTTTATATGTAGAAAGTCCTAAGAAATTCATGCAAATGTAAAGTAATATGACTACTAGACAAGTTTACTATTGTCTTTAGCCTAGTGAGACCAGTTTTGGACTTTCACATCCAGAAATGTTAGATAATATATTTGTGTTGTTTTAAAGTCACTAAGTTTATGGTAATTTGTTTACAGAAGCCATAGTGTGTCAATTGCAGTGGTCCCAAATTTCCTCAAATTGATACACAGATTCAATGAAATACCAGTCAAAATCCCATCCCAATTATTTTTTTTGGTAAAACTTGACAAGCTTTTCCACAAATTAATATGGAAATGCAAAGGACCTAGATCACCCAAAAAATGTTTGAAAAAGAACACTGTTGAGGGTCTTAAACTATCTTATTTCAAAACTTACTATAAAGCTACAGTAATCAAGACAGTTTGGTATTGCTTTAAGTATCGGCATATAGAACAATGGAACAGAATTGAACATTTGGTTGGGACTCTTTACGGTCACATATAGGGTCAACTGATTTTCAGCAGAAGTGCCAAGACAGCTTAATAGGGGAAAGGATAGTGATTTCAGCAAATAATGCTGGGACAACTGGATAGTCATTTAAAAACAGAACTTGTACTTCACACCATACACAAAAATTAATTCAAATAGATCATAAATCTAAATGTGAGAGTTAAAACTATAAAAATTCTAGGAGAAAATCTTTGTGATCTTGGATCAGGTAAAGCATTCTTAGACATGATTTGACAATATTTGAATAGATATTACACCAAAGAGGATGTATAAACGGATAATGAACACAGGAAAGAAAAAATGCTCAACAACCATGATCATTAGGGAAATGCACAGTAAGACTACTCTGGCCCTTCCCATTCATTAAAATGACCATAATCAAAAAGGTAGGTAATATCAAATAGTGTTGACATGTATGTGGAGAAGCTGGAACACTCATCCAATGCTGGTGAGAACATAAAATAATGCAGACAATTTGGAAAATAGCGTGACAGTTTCTGAAAAAGTTAAAACACAGCTATCATACTGCCCAAAATTCAATTGCTTTGAGATATAGTCACACACCATGTAATCATACAAAGTGTGCAATCAATGATTCATAGTATCATCATATAGCTGTGCATTCATCACCATGATCAATTTTTCAACATTTTCATTATTCCAAGATAACTAAAAAATAAGAAAAAAAATAAAAATAAACACCCAGAACAGCCCATACCTTTTCCTTTTATCCTTCCCTTTTACTTATTTATTTTTTGTCCTTATATTTTTACTCATCTATCCATACACCAGATAAAGGGCGTGCCAGCCATGGGTTTTCACAATCACATGGTCACACTGTAAAAGCTACATAATTATACAATCAACTTCAAGAATCAAGGCTACTGGATTACAGTTCAACAGTTTCAGGTATTTCCTACTAGCTAATCTAATACACTAAAAACTAAAGAGGGATATCTACATAATACATAAAAATAACCGCCCCACTGATCTCTTGACTCTATTTAAAATCTCTCAACCACTGAAACTTTATTTTTATTCATTTCACTCCCCTCTTTAGGTCAAGAAGATGCCAGGTCCAGCCTCATTCCCAGGAGTCAAGTCCCACTTTGCCAGAGAAATATACACCCCTGGGAATCATGTCTCATATAGGGCAGAAAGCAATGAGTTTACCTGCAAAATTGGTTTAGAGAGAGAAAGGTCACATCTGAGCAAGAAAAGAAGTTCTCTAGGGGTGACTCTTCACCATAATTATAACCCAGAATAAGTTTCATAATAGCAGTCCCCAAGTTTGAGGGCTTGTCTTATAAAATTGGTAGTCCCCATGCTTGTGAAAATATCAGGAATTCTCCAGTTGAAGAAATTTAATATTCCCACCTTTTCCACAGTCCCTCGAGGAGCTTTGCAAATACTTTTTATTCTCTGTCCAAATTACTCTGGGATGTATCAGGACATCACACTAACCAATGCAAACCAACAAAATCTCACTCCCTATTCAAGAGTCCATGTAATTATGGTGTTTGAATAAACTAACCATACAAGTTGAACTGGATAATATGCTACAGACAATGTAAATTTTGCACTAAGTAAACATCTCTTCCTTTGTTCTCACATAGAAGTTGAAGTTTTAAAACACAGTCAATATCATCCTTTACCCTTTAGTCTGATTTACTTTGTCCTAACCAGATCAGCTTCAATCATATCTCCAGATGAAGTCTGATCTACTTTTCAGGATTTTTAACAGTTGCTGTTTGTGGTAGTGCTGACTTTCATAGCTGCAGAATTCTAACTCTGAGACTCAGGTGTCACACAGATACCCAAAGTTCCAGGGAATGACCAGGGACTTTGTTATACACAAAGAGCTCAGAATCTCAGAATTTAGAAATAACCGTTACAACTCAGAAACAGACGTGGCTGCTGTAAGAGCTTAGAATCTAGGAACCTTAAATAATCCTTCCCATGATAATCTAGTTCTTGGATTCCATTCTCAGAGTTTGCACATTATAGTTAGCCCATATTAGTGAGGCATTATAATATTTATCATTTCGTTTCTGGCTCATTTCATCTAACATACTCTCCTCAAGTTCCATTCACCTAGTTGCATTCCTTACTTCATTTCTTTTTGCAGCAGCTCAATACTCCACTCTATGTATACACCACAATTCACACTTCATTCATTAGTTGTTGTACACTTAAGCCATTTCCATCTATTGCAAATTGTGAACACTGCCTCCATAAACACCAGTTGCACCATTTTCTAAAGCGAGAAGACAATGAGGAAATAGTACTGATAAAGTTTCCAGTTTGATTAGTGTGCTGGTTTGAATCTGTGGTGGGCCCCAGAAAAGCCATGTCTTTTAATTCTCATTCAATATTCCTGGGTGGGACCATTTTGATTGTTCCCATAGAGATGTGACCCAGGCAATTGTTGGTGGTAACTTTTGATTAGATGATTTCCATGGAGGAGTGTCTCCACCCATTGAAGGTGGAGTTGCTTACTGCAATCCTTTAAAAAAAAGAAACATTTTCAAAAGAGTCCCTTTTTTGAAGAACCACAAGAAAGCCAGCTGATGCAACCATATTCATGTGCCCTTCCAGCTGAGAGAGAAATGTTGAATGTCATCAGCTTTCTTGAATCAATGTAATTTTTCCTGGATGCCTTAAATTGGACATTTCTATAGATTTGTTTTAATTGTGACATTTTCTCAGCCTTAGAACTGTAAACTAGCAACTTATTAAATTCCCCCTTTTAAAAGCCATTTTGTTTCTGGTGTATTGCATTCCAGCAGCTAGAAAACTTGAACAATTAGGTTTAGACATTTTAGACATTTTGTCAATTGAAAGAACTCAAAAATAAGTTAAAATAATAAATAAGTAAATAAACTAATAATTCCCTAGTATAGGTAATTGTCTTTTAACTGAGAGTGCTTCCATTCACCTGGGATGGTTTCCCTTTTTCCTGGTCTGGTTTCTTAAATGAAAACTTAGAAGGTAATTCTCTGTAAAGTCTTCAAAGCTCTTACCAGGATTGGGTCAGCTGTCACTCTTACGTAGTCCCATAAGAATCTGTGTGCTAGCATATATGAGGGCACTTATCAGACTTGATTTTAAATCCATTTTTTTTCTAAAACTACCACTAGATTCTTTTGCCAGATTTCTTTTCTGTCAAGAGAGCCCCAAAGTCAAGAATAATTTTTAATCTATTATATATAAAGTATATATATCTGTTAATCAAATAAGAAAAAATTAAAGCTTGGCTATGTTGGCAGATATTTTTAAATGATAGAACTAGTTACAAAAATTATAGAGTTGACATTATAAAATGTCAAATAGTATGACATATTCACATGATACTTTGCAGCATACCAAACATTGACATATAATGGGGATGTGCAGAGAAAAAATGAGCAGTGCTCTTCTTTTTAAAGTATAATTAGTCACTGACATATTTAGCAGTGAATTTTCATTTCTTTAATAAAAAATAATTAAAAAGTAATTAAGAATACAAACCATGAGTATTTACCCATAAATCTTTCTAAGTATTAGAAACAACTGATATGAATATTTATTTTTATGCAATAATAAATAAATCATATTTATTCTCAATTTAATATAAATTTCTTTAAATAATTTTATGTAATAATTTATTAAGAATCCATTATACACAGAATTGCAAAAATTAAAATGTTCTCATGCATAATCTATTTTTCTAAGCCTGTGTTTTGCCAAAAAATTTAAAACTGGAATTTATTAGCATTATTAAAACTGGCAACAAGTGGTCAGGAGGGCAAAATGGCAGTCACATGAGTGAGCCTTCATAAATGCTGAACCTATTGAGTTGAGAAAACTTGAAGGAAATAAGGAGTTTATCCAGCTCCATCCTTTGACAGATAATCTCTCCTTTAGGATAGAGAATATATCATGCATAATATTATACTTCTAACCCTTATCACTTTTCTCATCACATTACAGATACTCAGTGTACATTTGTTAATAATAATCCATAATATGAAATTGATTTTCTCAGAAGATACATGGTTGAACTATGCAATAAATGTGCAGTGATATGGGCAAAACATGCCAAAGCTTCCTCATTGACACAAATATGCAAAAAATAAGACCTTAATAAAATAATAAAACTAGAAACAGTTTTCAAATGTTTGATGAGTGAAAACTATATAAACACTATCATAAACACGGCATTTTCGTTTGGAAAAGATCTAATATCTGCTTTTTGGTAGGCATTAGAAGGGGGATAGCTTGTGACTCATTGTGAAGTGATGGAAGGAGGGTTATCTGATATTGAATGTGGCGGACTGAAGTAGTTGGTAAACACTTGAGGGGAGTGTGTTTGCATTCATTTTGTGCATTCTGCGTGCCTTAATCCAATGAGGTGCAGCTTTCTACATTGATCTAGTGCTTCGTGTGGACAAAATCATGCATAAGCAAATGCAAAATTACTGTTATATTTTAATTATTCATTCATATATCAATCACCTTGGAAAATATTCATGCTTTCAAAATAAACATTGTAACTGAACTGACAGTACTATATTTCTATATCCAGAAACAATTCTGATCTACAATATTTTTTAGGCACATATTTACTTTCTCATAGTAGAGTATAGAAACTTAGGGGGTAATTGATGTATCAATCATAATTATATATCCCATGCCCTTTAGTCTATCAGGTAATTATACTGATTATTTTAATTGGAGTTGCTTGCCCTTGTTCTGGGGACCATGATATGGACTGTTCTCTCAATACATATCTAGTAATTTCTCGAGTAACTGCTTTACATGATTTTTAAAGAAACAAGGAAATAAATGAAAATGACAAATCTTATATGTAATGGAACCCATGAACATTTTATGGATAATAACATATTAAAAAGTAGATGATATTTGAATAAATTCTTATAAAAGTCCCCAATTTTCCTCTTTTTTAGAAAAATGAGAGACCCTAGCCAATAGTACTTATTGCATTCTTGTCTGCGCTCCTTTTGCTCATTTGCATCTACTGATTGTTCTCCAATAATCCATTGGATGACTTTATCCCAAACCATTCTATTCATATACTTCCTTATGCTAGATGCTTATTAAAAAGTGAAGAAGATTACTAGTCTCTGCATGATAACAAATCAAAATCCACTTTCTCTACAATATCTTCAGTGATATTATTGATGGAATTTATTTCCTCCAATTTAGCATTGCCTTTCTTACAGCCTGTAGATATCTTTTCCCTCTATTCGCTAGGTAGCACTAACTTTTGTTTTGTTGCCTGCTGCCTCTGAAGTTTGCTCTCATTATTTATTTTGTTTATGAATGGGTTTACAGAGGGAATTTGATAATTTTTGTTAGACAGAGTATCTTACCATTTGGAGACATAATTCCCCCTTGACATAAACCTATGCACTCTTTAAATTCCTCTGTAAAATTCGATTTTAATTTAAGTGAATTTTATTTGAATAAATGTGTGTTACAATACTAATACTATCCTAGAAAATAGTAAGAACAAAAAAAAATGTATTGCATTTTTAATGAAAACGTTTTTGCAATAACGTAATAATGTAGATAATTTCTAACATTGTGCTTTTAGTGACTTCTAAAGAACTAGATTGCTGTTAATAGAACTGAACTATTTGGCTTCAGAAAAGAGTGTGAGAAATATGATTACATCTCTTGATTGTCTATCATGTGCACAGCATGGGCTAGATGATTACATCTATTTGCTCAATTAATTTTCCCCCAAATCTCTAAAAGAGAGATTTTTAACTGCATTTTTATATGCCATATTTTATAAATAACATCCTGTTACAGGACTTAATTTTCCAACAAAACTAACCTCAAAGATCTGGTAGAATTGAGTTTGAGAGAATTGTTAGGTAAACCCAATCATTGCCCTGCCATCCCCTGGGTATGTCAGTTAAAAATATACTCTTTTTTTATACATTATCTAGTTTCCTTGACTTGAAATAGTTCATTATAAAACATGAATTATAAAATTATAATTATAAAACATGAATGATACAATTATAAAACGTTTATTATAAAACATGAATATCATATTATTTTTGATATTAGCTATAGTTCACTAAATTTGAACAAATGAAGCTTGCTGATAATATGCTATTTATTTTCCTAAATCTACAATCTGGACCATTTCATGAGTTTAAAACACTCATCTTCACTTTTGGAATTGTACTAGTTAACAAAAGCATCTAGTTATCAAGATACTTTAGGTTTGCAAGAGTTGTCCATTATTTACCTTTCTAACACATTAGCTTCTTTGAAAGTGCCTGACAAGTCAAATCAACCAGCTATTCCTCATGCAGAAGAATGTGTGAGCATGGCTTTTGTTCTTTCAATTGCAAGAGTTAAATGGGAAAAAAAGAGGAATTCTTGAAAGTTTTGCTAAGGTGCCAATTTTATTTGATAATCAGACAGCAGCTTAGCTGAATAGAAAGAAAAAGTACACACTTTATATCCTTTATGCAAACGGAATATTTTTGCCTTCCTTATCTCAAAATGGCCAGTAAAGTTAATTAAGGAATTCATAATTCATAAAGATGGAATGGCACTAGCTTTTGATTTTGCTTCCTTTAAATTCTATAATAATGAATATTTCTACTGTATTGGACATTCTTTTTTAGTGGTGATCATTGTTGGTATTTATGTAGGTTTTAAACACTTATTTCTTTTCACATTTGTTGGCAGCATTATACGTTTGTTTTTTTTTTGTCAGTGATCATAGGATTATAGAATACCAGTAATTAGGCTACATAATTTGGTTTATGGAATGCCAGTAGGGCACCACATATTTATAGAAGCTCAGTGTGCTATTGTGTTGATGAGTATTATGATGATGGCTGGTGTACTTTTTGTCTGTACAGCAATAATCCTCATTGCCATAATCTCTCAGTGCAACAAAATTAATCTAATAGGAAACCATATGGAATATATACACTATTCAACATAAATATTCATTATATATTGTACAATATGAGCAATAATATGTATAAATTTTCTTCAGATTTAAAATTAATACAATAGCACATAAATTTAACAGCTTACTGAAAAATAAGCCTAAATTTTACATTTTATACTATATTTATTAACAGAATATCTGTCTCTTGGTTCACTGAGAATCTCTTGTAATTAAATACTTAGTGAAAGAAAATGAGTAGCATGTAATTAGCTTTTCCAAATAAGCCTAATTAGAAGAAAAATAGCCACAGAGTAATGCATATGAATACTGTAATTAAATAGAATACTGAAAATAATCCTTCAAAAGTTGCAAAGAGATTTTGGTAGAAATTTATTTTAAACAAAATGATGAGCAATGGCTGAATTTGAAACCCTGAGTCTAATAACTGCAGAATAATTATAAGTAACATATTTCCCTTTTTTATACTTTTTAATGTGACAGAATTTTTAAAATCATTATATAAATATGCTCACAAAATAATTAGCAACTGTTCCAAAATTATTGATGATGGAATTATTAATACACTCTACTTGAGTAAACAAACAACATTATCTTTATCAATTAGAAGAACACACAAGAAAATGACTTTTCAAAACAATTAATATCCTACTCATGCTAATACACTATTTTTTACCCTGAATACTTTCATATATTTCTTCCTTAGCTTTTCAACTCTCTGAAGTACCGAAACCATTTTATCAATGAAGCTTTACGGATATGCGTTTTTGTTACCTAGACATTCCTGTCTGTGATCCAAATGGTGTGATGGTATCCTTTTAGAATATTTTTAACATGACTTAGAACTATAATAGTGCATTTTTAAAAAGCTTTTGAAGACAATTTTATATAACAACATTAAATTTGCATTTAATTTTAACTTGGGAACTAGATTTAGAAAGTCCAGGGGCTGGCAGGCAGATCAGCTCAAATATCCTGAAAATAATTAATTAGCTCCACTCCACCACTGCTCCCAGAGAGCAATTCTTTACACTTCTTGATATACAGAAACAACTTGGAAATGCGTAAGGGGGAGGGATAAAACCAAAAAGATCTCCTGAGCACCTCCACCTGAGGATTTCAAATATCAAGTGCCCATTTTTGTTAATTTGGGAAGAAAGCAAAGAGGGGATAGGGACTGTATTTGATCTGCAGAACCACTGCTCAATGAGGAGAGATGTTAGATGATAGCTTCGTATGACGCGTCACTTCACTAATTTCAGAGCATCATTTACCTGAACTTATTTTTTAAAATGTATAAACATAACTTTTTTCTTCTTATGTATTCGTGTGCTCAATCTTTCCAAATAAATTTGTTGAGCTTTTTAACTTTCCCTTTGTCCATCTTTTATTACTTTATATGATTTATTTTAGATTCCTACTATCTGTTTAATTTGAATATCACATTTAATACTTAATGCGGTAACAAAAATAATTTGATTCATACCAACTATCTCACTAAATATAAAGAAAGAAATAAAAGTATAAGAAAATAGTACATATTCTATATGACAGAGTCTGGGTTTATTTCTACTGAAGTCCTGTTGCTGGTCCATAAAGCATGTTTCTGGTAAAGTAGAAAGAAAATCTCTTTCCGGATGGGTGCAACCCTGTAGTTGGATGGCTTGGTGCATAAACAGTATTTTGTGTACAGGAAAATGTACTATGCAACATGATTTACAGTGTAGCACACATGCTTAATTGTACCTCTTTCAACCCCCAAGGTCAGTGTGCTGGTTTGAACGGAAGTATGCCCCCTAAGAAAAGCCATGTTTTGATATAAAACCCGTTCCTTAAAGGTAGAATAATCTGTATTCAATACTGTATGTTTGAAACTGGAATGAGATCATCTCGCTGAATGATGTGATTTAGTTAAGAATGGTTGTTAAACTGGATTAGGGGATGATATGTCTCCACCCATTTGAGTGGGTCTTGATTAGTTTCTGAAGTCCTATAAAAAAGGAAACATTTTGGAGAAAGAGATTCAGAGAGGGCAGAGAATGCTGCAGCACCACAAAGCAGAGATTCCATCAGCCAGTGACCTTTGGAGATGAAGAAGGAAAATGCCTCCCGGGGAGCTTCATGAAACTGGAAGCCAGGAGAGAAAGCTAGCAGATGACGCCGTATTCGCCATGTGCCCTTCCAGCTGAGAGAGAAGCCCTGACTGTGTTCACCATGTGCCTTCTCACTTGAGAGAGAAACCCTGAACTTCATCGGCTTTCTTGAACCAAGGTATCTTTCCCTGGATGCCTTTGATTGGACATTTCTTTAGACTTGTTTTAATTGGGACATTTTCTCGGCCTTAGAACTGTAAACTAGCAACTCATTAAATTTCCCCTTTTAAAAGCCGTTCCATTTTTGGTATATTGCATTCCAGCAGCTAGCAAACTAGTACAGTCAGGAAACCCTGCCACATGCACACACTGCACAAATTGTGTGGCCATTCTGCTTGCAGCAGCAACCCTTTCCACCCGCTACAGAGCGGCATCCATTTCTTCCTCTGGGCCCTCCTACTACTGTCTAACTCTAAGCATGACCTAAAAGTAGAAGCTAACAATAATGTCATGAAATTGCTTCAACTACAAAATATATTATCAGGCTAGAACGTATACTCTAATCAAACCTTACATGCTACTTCCCCTGTCCTCACAAAGGCAGGAGAACTCTGTGCTTCTCTAGGAAATGTCTTTGAAATGAGAGAAGAGTTTTATATCCTCATATCTCATAACTAAATACAATTTTAGGTTATATTGAAGCACTTGCAACCTAGGAAATAAATTCTCTGAAAAGACCTTACCACAAAAGCAAGTAGAAGGAGGAATGTGCTCAAGAGGCAGTTCCTCATTACAAGCCTAATTGTAATCAATGCAAGTCATCAAATGTTTGACACTTCCTAGTGGGACTCCTGAGGAAAGGACCTAAGAATGTAACATAATGGAAATCGGAGTCTCATCACTAACAATTTTGTAAATTTTCTTAACTCCTAGCTACTTTCCTTTAATCACAAAGCAGTTAAATATACTTTCATCGAAACAAATTAACAAAATGAATATTTTCTGGGCTTTGTCTCCTTCTGTTTAAAAATATCTTCCAAAACCTACCCAGGACATTTCTTATGGCAGATGACATACCCTCTTACTTCAAAGGTTATTGCACTTGTAATTCCATAACTTTTCTTTATCCTTGCTATAAACTTATTATATTCCACTCCTAGATTTTTGCCTTTCCTCAATTATTTTGTCCACTCAACACATTCCTTTCTTACTCTTCAAAGAATTTACTGTATCAGTTGTCTTTCCTCAACTGAAAATCTTCTTAATATCCCTCTCTTGTGGGTGCTGTCAGGAACAAATAAATATTTATCCAATGAAATTTATTGAGACCTTAAAATGGAGAGGGCTTAAAGATTCTCTCACCTTTAACACCGACAACAATGATAGGAAGAATAATAATAACAATAAATACTATATGTTACCCTATTCATCCTCTAAATAATGTCCCATGTCCTTTGACAATTACAGTTTTATTGTGTGTGTTTTTTTTTGTATGTTGTATGGCAGGGTCACATTTCATTACTTTTGCATGTGAGTATCCCATTATTGCAGCACCATTTGTTGAATTTTTGTTTGTTTGGTTTTCTTGTTTGTTTGTTCATTTTTTTAAGGAAGTGTATGGCCCAGGAATTGAACCCAGGTCTTCTATGTGGCAGGCGAGAATTCTAACACTGAACTACCCTTGCACCCCTCGACAATTACAGTTTTATTGAGACAAAAACTAATTCTCCCCAATTCAGTTCCTTTCTTCTCTCAATACTACATGAAAAACCCACCTAACACTCAATGTTTAAATCTCAATATCACATGTCAGTCTTTATTTGATTCAATCACTTGGAATTTTAATTTAAAAACCTTTTTTTGAAACACTCTTCTTTCCTAGTTTACATAAGGCCAGTCTCTTTCTAAGTCTTACTCTCACGTGCCTTGACCACCTCACTCTTCACTTGCTATGGTTTCCTTTGTGCACCTTTAAAACATTTCTACACCAAGGTCCTTTGTTATTGCCTCTTCTTTTCAAACTCTGTGTTCTCTCCTAGCACCCTTCAAAAAAGAGTGTCACAAACATGAACACATTGAAAACACTGTGTTCTCTCCTTGTATACTTTTAAAAAAGAGTGACAAAAATTATGACTTAGTATTTACAGCATTTTTATTTATGTTGGTTAATACTTGCAATGTTTAATAAGGATCATTTAAAATGATTGCTTCCATGCATATGCTTTTAAGACTCTCAGTAGATATCTGCGTGTGTGTGTATTTATGTGTCTGTTTGAATGATACGAACCACCAAGAGTTTAAACAAGGATTAAATTTCTCTACATTTTAAGATGAATTCTTGCTTTTCCTGCCATTTGTACTGGCTGTAACAGGTTTGAATTCCTACATTAAATACAAACCGTGTATTTCAAAATGTTAATGCATAGCATCTCAAACATTGGCCACTTACCTTTAGGTACTCATTTATTTTCTGCTTCTCTAGATTACTGAATTGGCTAATTACCTACAAAACACTGTGTCAAGTATTCATTTCTGTTAAACGCTGATAATGTCTGAGTAGGAACAAGTGTTTTCCTACAACATGTTTTTGTAGACTCAAAATGCCCTGTATGTGTCTTGTCATAACAATGAGAAGAAAAAAATAAAAATCCCAAACAAAAGCTCTTAGTGGCAGCATGATTTCTTTCTGTCCACAAGTATTCTTGCTCAAGACAGCATGGATTAACAATCATCAAAGTCATATATGAATTGTAATAGACGAAATGAAGAAAGAGTTGGTTCATGAATATGAGAAACTAAAAGTTGATCATTAATTGCATAAAATTCTATTTTTTAGATGAGGATAAGCCAGAAAGTTTTCTTTTTTTAATGTTTCATTGCTTCAAGCAAAGCAGAAACAGCTTTTTTATCTTTGAAACAATTCTACGATACTGTAACATTAGCAGACTACACACCTGCTTGGAAAGAAAGTGACATGGGGTCAATGGGTAAATTATATTTACTATGATATGTTTTTGCAAGTTGAATCAATACTTGTACAGAGCTCCAAGTACACACTTACTATGGTAAGAACTCTTAAAAGAATATTTGAAAGCTGACAGAGCCAGAAGGCCTCAGTCCTACATTGCTTTCTTATGGCTTATATTTTCTTTTGAACCAGGAAAGGATATGGAGACATAATCTCTTATCACAGCTTGTGCACAAAGAATAAAATAAGAAAGATATGGATGTCTGTGTGGGGAAAGGTTAGAAAACTGGGCATGGTATTTTATGAATGCTAAAAACTTATATTATTGGAATTTTTAATTCCAAGTACAATTTCAGAAGCAAATATATCTCCATGTATTATGAGACTAAAACATGGTTCAGCAAAACAGCCAATATAGGAAAACTAGAATTAAATGAATAAGAAATACTAGTACTCTTCCTGATGAAATTGCAAAATATACGGTTATTTTTAAATGAAGAAAATACTAATTCCAATTTAAAACACCACCACAATTGATTCAGTGTTCATTACCTGATATAACGCTCAGAGTTTAAAACTAGCGAGATCTAATAAGTTATAACTCACTAAACCCACCTCCATGCTTATTCTAAAGCAGGGCTGAAATCATGGCATTGACGAGAATAATGCTTGATATGAAATGATATGATATGCTATATAATATGATATAAAATTTCATGTGATACTTGAAATATAGAGGAGAGCATCTTTTAAGATATCAGCTCTTTATTTTGGATTAGCTTCAGAATGCCAGCCTTGAAGGGGAAAATTATTGAACAAGTGTTGTGTTATTTGGAAGAGAGATATATAGCTAAGCAATGAAGAGATGCAAATGAAATCGAAATAAACTCAGGTAACCTAGAATGAAAAACTGTAGATACAACAAAAGGAAAACAGAAATTATGACATGGTGGAATTTAACAAATATAAAGACATACATATAACTGTGTTTACACAGATTGTTTTCTGGGCTCCTGATTTAAAACAAAAAAAATGAAAAGCACACAGTTACTTGCATGCATGAGGCCTCTTTTCTTCATCCCCATGAAATCTGTGATAGCACTTTCTATGAGCCTGAGCATATTCAAAATCCTTGTGAAGAGAGATTCTCTTTCTGATCCTAGTGGGCACATGCAATATGTATTGACACAGCCATTACAGTAGGTTTGGTGCTTAGATATATCTAAGTACCACAAGTACTTACAGGGTGATATAGAGGTTTATAGAAAATATGTGCAGTATTTGGCATTGTACGGATCTAAATTTGAATTTTAGTTCCATCCATTGTTAATTTTATGCTTTCTTCATCTGTTATATTAGAATAATATTACCTATCTCACATGAATCCCAAGCCTTCCATGTAGTAGACATTTAGTATTTATTAAGATGTCTGTTCTAGCTTGCTAGCTGCCAGAATGCAATATACCAGAAACAGGATGGCTTTTATAAAAATTATTATTATTATTACATGGGCAGGCACCAGGAAATGAACTGGGTCTCCCACATGGCAGGCGAGAATTCTGCCACTGAGTCACCATTGTCCACACTGGAATGCATTTTAAAAGGGGGAATTTAAGAAGTTATAAGTTTATAGTTCTAAGGCCATGAAAATGTCCCAATTAAAGAAAGTCTATAGATATGTCCAATCTAAAGCATCCAGGGAAAGATACTTTGATTTAAGAAGGCTGATGAAGTTCAGGATTTCTCTCTCAAGTGGAAAGGCACATGACTAACACAGGGGCAACTTCTGGCTTTCTCTCCAGGCCTCTTGTTTCATGAAGCTCCCCAGAAGGCATTTTCCTTCTTTATCGCCAAAGATCGCCAACTGGTACACTCTCTGTTTCTTGTGGCTATGTCATTTAGTAGCTCTCTACAAAAGCTTCCTATTTTATAAGATTCTGGTAAGCTAATCAAGACCCACAAAGAATGGGTGGAGACGCGTCTTCACCTAATCAAGTTTAATACCCATATTTAGTTGAGTCACGTCTCCATGAAGATAATCTAATTAATATTTCCAATTTACAGTACTGAATAAGGATTAGAAGAAACGGCTCTTTACAAAATGGGATTAGGATTAAAGCATGGCTTTTCTAGGGTACTAAATCCTTTCGAACTGACACAATGACCTCCTTAAATGAAGATAGTGCTTCAATCACAGCTTCATCCTTAATTTAGCAGGTGTCCCAGCAATGAGTTGCTGAGGTCAATTAGAAGTACTGTAAAATACTTCTGGAAGGAGTTTCAGGTTTATTGGATTGACACTTTCAGTTGCTTGTCTTGTTTTGCTTTACTACCCCAGAGAGAGTAACACAAAAGGACAAATCTGGGCGTGCAAAGGTAGTCAGTGGTAGAATTCTCGCCTGCCATGTGGGAGACCTGGGTTCTATTCCCAGTCGATGCACATCCCCTCCACTCCCCACCAAAAAACAAAAACAAAAGCAAAAATTCAACAAATGGTGCAACAATAATGGGGAACTCACATGGAAAAATAATGAAATGTGACTCCACCATATAGCATTAAAAAAAAAAAAGAAGAAGAAGAAGAAGTCTACCTGCTTTTGCTCTTTGGCAGGCATCACATTCAGTGCTGATATCTAAATCTTTCTTCAAAGACCAAAGATCTATCTTTTCCAGCAGCCATGTAGAAGACATCTGCTGAACCTGAAAGCATATAGTTTTGTGTGATGCAGGCAAAGTGATCAGAGAATTAGTCACTGCAAGTAATATTACCCTTCTCTGACAATGCATTATTGGTTACAGGGCTCTGAACCCCATTGCTATGGTTTGAATTTTGTTCCCCCCAAAAGATAAGTTCAGGTACTAAACCTCAGTCCAGAGAATGTGACCGTATTTGGAAATATCTTTGACATGTGATTAGTTAGAATGAGGCTAAACTGGATTAGGGTGGTATCCTTAATTAAAAGGAAATTTGGATGCCTAGACAGACACCAGGGAGAAGGGCATGTGAACATGGAGGCAGAGTTTGGAGTTATGAATGCCAAAGATTGCCAGTAACCAACAGAAACTAGGAAAAGACGAAAAAAGATTCTCTTTTCTAGAGAGCAGGACCGTTCTGACAGTTTGATTTCAGATTTCTAGTCTCCTGAACTGTGAGGCAATAAATTGCTATTGTTTTAAACCTCTAGCTTATGGTACTTATTTATGGCATAACTAGGATATTAAAACATCCATCAATGATTTTTTGTTGCTAAACATCTGATTGGTTGCAAATTTGACAATGCAGTTGCCCAATTAAAAAAAAAGAAACACTGGGTTCTCCTGTTGGTGAATAATGGAGAAAACCAAAGGCTTTGGGGAGCACAAGGGAGGAACTAGGCACTTTTTTATTCAGAGGAAGTATGCTATGTTTCTTACAAAAATGAAGGGAAGCACAAAACCTACTGGGGAACTTTAACCCATGCTTTCATCATACCTGCTTCCTTTAATGACTCTCACTCAACTCAACTTGCAAATATATTCAAAACCATTGCTAGTTTCAGTGTGCCCAGAATCATCAATTAGCCAAGTACCATTGAAATAGTCTATCAGTTTGACATCAGAAGAAATGTGCTCTATTTGAAATCATCCTCATTATTAAAGAAATTCCACAGCAAATTAGAATGTTTTGATAAATGAATCTCTTTCTTCATTGTCAAGTACAAAACCAAGCATAAAGTGACATCAATGAGAACAGAAAGCTATCATTCCCCTCTACAGTGTTTGTGAACTCGCTAAGTTCACTGCCATCTCTTATGGCATCTAGGAAAGAACTAATGTTGAGTTTCTCTGTCACAGGATTTTTTTCTATACCTCTATCATTCTATTCTCATCCACTCCTTTGAAATTCTTCCACTTTCTCTCAAAATCAAGATAAATAATATGTGTGCTTTGGTGGCAGTTTCACTGAAGGGAAAGAATATTTAAGTCTCCTTATATTCTAAATATAGGCTGCTTGAAGAAAATCTTCACATAGTAGAAGAATAGAACTGATGGCAGGATTTGTTAAAGAAGAGACAGTTTTTCTGTTTTAATTAGCCAGTCATATTCTGTAGACAACAATTAAAAACATCGACAAATGTAGTTTCAGATTCAGAAAGAAATCCCTGAGAAATGTGAAATGATTTTCCCATAGAGATCAACCATGCCCCAAATCAAAGTATAATGTCAGCAATTTATATCAATCGATGCGTATTAGAATCAACAAAAATGAGTACAGTGATGCTTCTTGAGGGTTTCAGCTTGACTCTTCTACAGTAATGAATGGGGACAGAATATGTATGCTATCTGGGCTACATTGGGCCATCCACCCTCCCATGGTTTTCCAACAGAAAAATATTATAATCTTTACAAGATATTTTTTAAATATTGGGAATTATTACACAGTACTTCAGGTACCACCATCCCTTAAATATTTTTAATGTCCTTACATTCATTGGTAGGGATAGTAATTATGGGAAGGCTTATTTTTCTGATTTCTTGCTACTGTTTCTCAGGTAATTAAGTACAGAACATAATTCATTAAGATATGAAAAAATTGAAAATGCTCATGGGTCAATTTGAATTTGCCTTTACCAGATTTAATGCTCAAGCTTCTCCAAATTCTTTCAAATTCAATTACAATAAGATATGCCTGCATCTCCAACATTTCCAACAAGAAATTCATATTCCTTCATATTTTGAGACATCCTCGACCATCCAGCATTTGCAAGGAGGTTAGGTTTTCTGAACTTTCCCAAAACAGCTTTGAATTAGAAAATATTCCATATTCCATCAGGATGAATGCATGTTTTGCCTTTCCTAAAACAAGAGTATCTACTGATGTGAAAATAAGCTAACTTCCAATTAAGGAATCTAAAGCATTCTGGGCTCAGCAGACTTTAAGTTTATCAATCTTTTATGATAATCTATACATATCTTGATTTTCTCTGAGTTCTTCTGCACTACCAAAAAAAAAAAAAACAGTTAATATGGGCTTCATAATTTGAGATAATGACGTTACTTGGCAATCCTTTAATCTCTCAAATAATTGACTTTCCTTGAGAAAAAATAATTTTTGCAGACCACTGCCTTGCAAAAATTAACTCTGATGTCTTGCAAAATATTAAATGTAACTCTCACTTTAGCATCTCTGCCATCTTTTCACAATAATGGAGGATAAAATGGTATTTAGCTGTAATTTTGGTAGTATTGGATAATCATAATAGTTAAATTAGTTCAAATAAGTCCTTTTGTGTTTTACCAATATAAGGTGTAAGACAGAGCATGCCTCTTTCTATCTTACAGCCCTATTTCTTGGTTTGCAGCAACCACAATGCATATAGCTCAAGTTGATAAAGTTAACAATCACATAATAATGGGGCCAGTACTTGAAATAAATCTGATTATATTGAGTAAAAGTGTAGCATTGTCTCATAATACCATTTAATGTTCATAAAGTTTCTCATCTCCAAAACAACTATGGAGCTTTTCAAGTGCCGTAACCCACCCTATGAAGAGATGAGCCTATCTTAATTTACATTTTCCTGCTCCTACTATATCACACAATAGAACAGAAGCAAAATACTACTGTTAAGATTTGAAAAAAAATAGAAACTAATGATACTGTCTCAAACATTTTTATTGAAACGTTTATCTGTTTTTCCATAATTCTATGAAGTGGGTTTGTCTGAGCAAGCTGATATCAATGCTAACCTGCCATGCAGGACCCCTGAGTAGATGTGAATGGCTCAGGATTGCGAATGTAATAGTGTTTCCTCAGAGATTACACAATATCTTCATTTTTCTCAGAGCTCCACAAAGTAGTCTTAAGCTGAGTCTATAGCTCTTTTTACCCTACAGAATGTAGTTTGGTGTACCCTAGGCCCTAAGCATCTCCACAGTCTCAAAAAAATTGCTCCCTCAAAGTTTTAGTAGAATCTGAGCTTCTGTACTTGCAGATAGTGTCTATATGGATTCTTCCTCCCTTCTTATTAGTATTTGTTCCCTCTACACTGTCCTATCTTTTAAATAATTAACTTTATTTTTAGTGTGTTTAGTTACTGAAAGCCTTTGCAGAAAATACATAAAATTCCCCTATATATCCTACACACACATAATTACCCTTATTATTAACATCTTGCATTGGTGTGGTACATTAGTCACAATTGATGAAACAATATTGATACATTACTAATAGATAATTCTATTGTTTTCATTAGAGTTCACCCTTTCTGTTGTACATTTCCAGGCATTTTGGAAAATGCATATCGTTGTGTTACCAGCATTGTGGTACCATCCAGAACAGTGTCACCACCCTAAAAATGACCCCTACTCCACTTATTCGTTCCTTTCCCCTTTCTCCTGAACCCCTGCCTATCACTAATCTATTGCTGTCTTGGTAGTTTAGCATTTTCTAAAATATCGTATAGTTGGAATCATGCAGTATGTAACCTTTTCAAATTGGCTTCTTTCACTTATGTTATGCATTTAAGTTTGCTTCATGACCTTTTGTGGCTTGATAGCTCATGTCTTTTTATTGATGAATAATATTCCATTGTGTGGATATATCACAGCTTGTTTTTCCATTCACCTGTGAGAGTTAATCTTGATTGCTTCCAAGATTTGAAGATTTGACATAATGAATAAAGCTACTATAAACATTCATGAGCAAGTTTTGCACAGACTTAAGTTTCCACCGTCTTTGAGTAAAAACCTAGGACCCGCAAACCTATTTTTAATTTATTCTTCTATATTCAATATCTCTATCTCTTATAAAAACAAAACAAAACACAAAGCAAAACAAACACAACAAAACTTGCTATATCTCCTTAATAAGTCAGCAATTTCTAAGGCTCTTCTTTCATCTTATACAGTAATTGGTATTTCCATACATTCCCTTGATAACTTCTGCTCTCAGAGAGATGGAAACATTAACTTTTGGATCCCATGGGTGAACAGGAAAACAAACAAACAAACAAACATGTTAACACTGATTTGCAGTTAGTTGTTTTCCCCAAGAAATTAAAAGGCTCAAATACATTTATCACTAACTAACCTACTCTGTGGGGGGCTAATTTCTTCAATGATTCACAGAAACAGATTTATGTTTCCCTTGTTACATAATCTTGAACTGATACCAAACAAGTCTCTTTTACCCTTCTCCCAAGGTTATGTTGAAGGATATGAGTGCTTATAGCTCTCCAATTATAAGATTTTCCTATGGATGGCACATTTTTAGTTAAGAAAAAGAACAGAAAGTTAGTCGGGATTGTACCATATCACCACAGGTGAGAGAATATTAGCTATGGTAGTAAATGCTATTTGGATGGAAAACATTAAGTTTGGCTTTATATAGTTAAGTCTCTAGCATGTGGGTGTTTGCTCTTGGTTTTAAAGGCACCAAATTTACCCAACAACTACAGTTCTGAATTTTTTTTCCGATGAGTTAGTTTTTCAGTTTTCTCTGGCTATACCTACCTTGTTTGTTTTACTATGTTTTTGTTTCTATACTGCCAAGTGGCAGGCATCAAGACTACTGAACTTCCTCAAATTTTTTTTTTCTTACAAGAGAAAAGGCATTGCATTATAGATTATACAGGGAAGTACAACAAAATTTGAAAACAACAAGAAAATGGGAATATAGGCAGATTTCTGAATGGATGATGTCGGCAGTGGGTTATAGATTCTGCTCATCCTAAACATGAGGTCAATAACCAACTAAGGGAGTCAGTGAGTTATAATATGTGAAGTTATAAATGTACAGGAACGTAAGTGTTAGAGTCTTCTAATTAAATCACTTTATTTTTCCTTCAAATGTTATTTTATTTCATATGTATGGCTTTGACCTGTTTCAATCCTTTTTGAAAGTCAACATTCAAAACTTAAATTTTTTAGTTTTGGGGATTAAACTTTCTCAGCACAAAATTTCTTGAGTAGACAAACTATAAACACAACCATAGTAATTTATTATTTTTTTTTGAAGTTTAAAATATATTTTAAAGTTAACATATAAATAAGATATTTAATGATATTTCTCATCGATTTATTTTTTATCATCATACATACATCTTACACACATTGATTTCTTTCTGAGAGTTTCCATTCGTTTTTCTATAATAAAAAGAAATATGCTCCCTAATTATTAAAAACAGCATTTACTCAGTGGCAAATTAAAGAAGTGAAGCGTCGAAATTGAATGCATGTTAACTTCCCGGTTCATTTTCTGTTAACAGGAAGTGAACAGAAGCGCAGAATCATCTGGCATCTGGCCCAGGTGTGATTTCAAAGGCCCAGAGGGTCCATCCACTCATCCCGCTGCTGTAAGGGCCGAATGGCCACAACTGACGGCTGCCCAGGCCTGTTGCTGGAGCGCCTCCTGCGGGCAGAAGCTGTAAGGAAGGGGGTGGCAGCGGAGAGGGTGACTGCTTTTGAAAACACACTTAAAAGATGACAAATGCTTGGTCTGGAAAGTTAATTGGCTGTGTCAGATCACGAGATGATAAAATGGCGGAACTGGAGGAAGGGAATGGAAAACCATCTGAGCTCCTGTTCATTCTGTTGAGCTCCCGAGGCAGGGCTCATGCTGGGGTTTGCTCTCCATCGTGGCCTAGAGCACTGCCTGGCCCAGGTGCTCAGTGAACGCTAAACACAATGAACCATGAATTTAAGGTTCCTCAGGAGGTGACACTATAAGCACCTTCCTTAACCAATTCACTTATTGTTTGCACAATTAATTCTTGAGCATTTCCTGCAAAAGGCACCACATTCCAAACACACATAGACCCAACAACAACAACAAAAACTGGAAGGCTTGCACTCTAGTTAATAGTCCCCCACTTCCCCCATGGATTGGATTAACAATTTTGTAGTCACTGCACTGGTTTCAGTTTCCTAGTGCTGCTGGAACAAAATACTATAAACTGGGTGCTTGAAACAACAGAAAGGAAGACAATCTCTCTTGTTGATGTTTTTTGACTTTTTTTTTAAATTGTATAATATACATACAAAGCAAAGAGAGAAAAAGAAGTAGTTTTCAAAGCATTCTTCAACAAATAGTTACAGGACAGATCCCAGAGTTTGTCATGGACTACCAAATCACTCTCTCAGATTTTTCCTTCCAGCTACTCCAGAACATTGGAGCTGGAAGGAATATATATATATTCCTTCTATAAATAAATATATATATATATATATCAGCAAAATTGGAATGTATCTAATCTTTAAAATGAATGCTAAGGAGGCTGATATGACATCCAACAATGATGCAATCTTGGAGTAGATGGAGTACAGATGTGAGGATCAGTTCCATGTTCCTAAGATTGAGACAAAAGCTTTAAACATTTATCCAATAATTTAGTGTAAAGTAATTCCTATTCTTTTTATATTCTGAAAGTAAGATTTTTTTTTTTACCATATTAAATGACTATACACAGGAATCCACACCTGGCTTAAAAGTCTGCTTTATTCACTTTACTAGGGATTGATTTTATCTTTCAGAGAACAACCATTAAAATTTCTCTTCTCTCACAAGATTTTAAAAATAATCAAGCATTATGTAGAAATACAGAAAGTCTTATATCAAGTATTACATGAAAAGTAGAAGTCAAAATATTATGTACATTGACAGCAAGTACCCTGGTATACTCTGCACCAAATGAGACTACCAAGTCTACAAACTCTGTAAACTGGTGATATAGGACAGTAGTTCCCAAAGAATATACTTAATCAGACTCTCAGAGTACTCTAGAAACTGGTATTTTAAACAAAAGACCCAAGGATACTAAGTTTTGATTAAAACTATGGTTTAGGAAAAGCAATTCACCTTCCCATATGTCAGATTAAATATACAATAAAATTAAATTATAAATCATGTAACTGAACAAAAAATTTCTCTCTAGAAAGAATTAACAGATATCTAAATACAGAAAGGTTTAAAAAGTGAGATAGAATGAAATTGTCTATATTGTAATTGTATTAAAAAAAATATGCTAACCAAAAACTATACAACAATGTGAACCATTAATGGCAAATCCAACTACAAAAGAAGATGTTACTCTGAATTTGTGTTTCATTGAGTATTAAAAACCACCGATGTTTTAGTCCTCTTCTCGTACATTATTCTGTATGCACATTCTCTGCATCTGATTGGATCGCTGGATTTTATTTCATTTTCTGTGTGACAGTCTCCACAGATACAGATCACTGGATGCTGCTTTGGAGGTTGCATGTCTTTCTGGATGTCCATTGTTAGCTGCAGCACGGAAAAATCTCCTCATCCAAGGATCACAAATAGTGCTCAGTTCCTATATAAATTTTTTATGATGATTTTTTTTAAAATAACATATATACTAAAAAACAAATTTCAAAGCACAGCATAACAATTGGTTGTAGAACAGATTTCAGTGTTTGGATGGGTTACATTACACAATTTTAGGCTTTTATGTCTAACTGCTGTAAAATACTGGAGACTAAAAAAAATATCAATTTAATGATTCAGCGATCATATTCATTTGTTAAAACCTACCTTCTCTGTATAACTCCAACATCACCTTTAATCTTTCGACCTCACTCTTTAGGGGTATTTGGGCTATAACCATTCTAAATTTTTCACGTTAGAAAGGTCTGCCACTAATATGGGGTAGAGAGATGGAACTAGCTGATGTTCTGAGGAGGCTAGACCTTCTAGATTTTAGGACATATCTGGTTGAGGGACCCATCTGGAGGTTGTAGGTTTCTGGAAGGTTACCCTAGTGCATGGAACCTTTGTAGAATCTTATATATTGCCCTAGGTGTTCTTTAGGATTGGCTGGAATGGTTTTGGTGGGGATTTGTCAAGTTATGATAGGTAGCAATGTCTAACTGAAGTTTGCATAAGAGTGACCTACAGAGTAACATCTTGACTCTTTGAATTCTCTCAATCACTGATGCGTTATTAGTTGCTTTTCCTTTCTCCCTTTTGGTCAGGATGGAATTGTTGATCCAATGGTGCCAGGGCTGGTCTCATCCCTGCAAGTCATTTCTCACATCACCAGGGAGACTTTCACCCCTGGATGTCATGTCTCATGTAGAGGGGAGGGCAATGATTTCACTTGCCAAGTGGGGTTTAGAGAGAGTGAGACCACATCTGAGCAACAAAAGAAGTCCTCCAAAAGTAACTCTTAGGCTTACCTATAGGTAGACTAAGTTTCTCTGCTATCTACATAAGTTTCACAAGAGTAAGTCTCAAGATCAAGGGATTGGCCTATAGTTTTGGGTATCCCTAATGGTTCACACAGTATCAGGGGATTCCCTGATGGTAACATTTAATAGTTTCATATTTTTTTCTCCCATCCCTCAAGGCTCTTTGCTGATATGTTTTGATTATCCGCTTAATATATTCTACAATGTCTTCCTTACCCGTGTGTTCTGAATTAGTTTAATCCCAACTTTATTGGCTTCATTCTTATCTCTGAATACCAGGCTATAGATATATAAAACAGTCTGTCAAAATCCAGAAATAATAGTTATTCCTTTGAACTAAATGTGTCTATTACAAGAGCTTACAATCTTGGTTCTATTTTCTTATAAGCATTTTTTAAAGGAGTCCATACAATAATTGTTCTTTCTTTTCTGACTTGTTTTGCCTCACGAAATGTCCCACAATTCATTCATATGGTTGCATGCTTCCTGATTACATTCCTTTTCGTAGCAGCACAATATTCAATCATATGTATATACTGTCTTTCGCCAATCTGCTTCTCAGTCAGTGCACCCTTCTGCAACCTGCTTTCACTAGGTATCACGTATAATGCCCGAAGTCCACAGTCCATCAGTACTCTCCATTTTAGATAATTTCATTGTTTCCAAGATAAAGATAACCAATAAACACACCCTCACTAAATAGGAAATCTAAACCTCCCCTTAACTCTTGACCCTCCCGCCATCATTTACCCCTGCTGTTGCTGTGGTAGTGTCAATGCTTTCCTTTTAAACATAGCCCATAGAATGCAATAGCAGTTTTCCCCTTTTACCCTGGACTTAAACACTCTTTGTAAATGAATCACACCTTTGAAGTAGTTCTTGCAATAACTGATTTTTATTTCTGGGGTTAATCAGTGGGACACAGAGGTCTACACAACACCTTTGATCTTGTTCAAGTTCAATATGGTAATGTTACTTATAGATCAACTAGAGAATGGCCTTCACTTCTATCTATTCCCTTACTTGAGTTCAACTTCATTAGCTAACTGTTTACACATCTCTAGCTTCTATGTTTCTCTAAGGTCCATATATTCTGTAAAATAAGCCTCTAATTTGACCTTTACCATAGTCATAAAAGTGGAGTCATATAGTATCTATTCCTTTGTTCTGGCTTATTTCACTCAGCATTATGTCCTCTAGGCTCATCCATCTTGTCATGTGCTTCAGGATGTCATTTTGTCTCACTGCTGCATAATATTCCATCATATGTATATACCACGTTTTGTTAATCCACTCTTCTGTTGATGGACATTTGGATTGTTTTCATCTTTTGGGAATTCTGAATAATGCTTCTGTGAACATCAGTGTGCAAATGTCTGTTTGTGTCACTGCTTTCAGCTTTTCTGGGTATATTCCAAGCAGTGCTATTGCTGGGTCATAGGGCAACTTGATATTTAGTTTTCTAAGGAAATGCCAAACTGTCTTCCATAGTGGCTGTACAGTTTTACATTCACACCAGCTGTGGATAAGTGTCCCAACTGCTCCACATCCTCTCCAACATTTATAGTTTCCTATTAATTTCAAAGCAACCATTCTTATAGGTGTGAAGTGGTTTCTCATTGTAGTCTAGATCTGCATTTCCCTTATAGCTAATGAAAATGAGCATCTCTTCACATGCTTTTGAGCCATCTGTATTTGCTCTTCAGAAAAATGCTTATTCATATATTTAGCTTATTTTATAATTAGGTTGTTTATGCTTTTGTGGTTGAGTTGTGTGATTTATTTAAGTATACAGGATATCAAACCTTTATCTGATGTGTGATTTCCAAATGTTTTCTCCCATTGAGTTGGCTGCCACTTCACCTTTTAGACAAAGTGAGATTCAGAAGCATTAGATTTTGAGGAGTTTTTATCAAAATTTATCTATTCTTTTCTTTTTTGTGTATGCTGTGGGTGTAAAGTTTAGAAGCTACCTCCTATTAGTAGGTCTTGAAGATGCTTCTCTACATTTTCTTCTAGAAGTTTTATGATGCTAGTTCTTATATTTAGGTGTTTGAACCACTTTGAGTTAACTTTTGTATAGAGTATAAGATAAGGGTCCTCTTTCTTTTGGCTATTGCTACTCAGTTCTCCTATGTCCATTTGTTGAAAAGACTATTTTTGGATTTGGGGGGTCTTGCCAAAAATCATTTGGCGATAAATTTGATGGTATATTTCTGCACTTTCAATTTTATTCCATTGGTCAATACTTCTATCATTGTTCCAGTACCTTACTATTTTGACCACTATGGCTTTATAATAAGTTTTAAAGTCAGGAAGTCTTAATCCTCTCACTTCATTCTTCTCTTTTAGGATACTTTTAGCTCTTCAGAGTCTCTTTCACTTCCAGATGAATTTGCAACTAGCTTTTCCAAGTCTTCAAATTAGGTTGCTTGAATTTTGATTGTTACTGCATTGAATTTGTAGATAAATTTGGGTAGAACTGAATCTTAACTATATTTAACCTTTACCCATGTACAGGGACTGCCTTTCCACATATTTAGATAGATATTCTTTGATTTCTCTTACAATGTTATATAGTTTTCTGAGTACAAGTCCTTTATGTCCCTAGTTGAGTCCCTTCCTAAGTACTTGATTCTTTTAGTTGCTATTTTGAATGGATTTTTTTTGCCTTAACTGACTCCTCAGTTAGGTCATTGCTTGTGTATAGAAACATTACTGATTTTTGCACATTAATTTTATATCCTGTCATCTTGCTGAATTTGTTTATTAGTTCAAGTAACTTTGCTGTGGATTTCTCAGGATTTTCCAGGTATAGTATCATGTCACTGCAAATACTAAAAGTTTTACTTCTTCCTTTCCAATTTGGATGCCTTTTATTTCTTTGTCCTGCCTGATTGCTCTAACTAGAACTTTTAGCACAATGTTGAATCTGCGCTGACAGTGTAGTGACAGTATGCATCTTTGTCTCATTCCTAAACTTATGGGGAAAGCATTCAGTCTCTCTCTACTGAGTACAATGCAGTCTATATGTTTTTCATATATGCCCTTTATCATATTGAGGAAGTTACCTTTGATTCCTATCTTTTGAAGTGTTTTTATCAGAAAGGGATGTAGAATTTTGTAGAATGCTTTTTCAGTGTCAGTCAAGATGATCATATGTTTTTTTCCCTTTTGATTTGTTAATGTGCTGTATTACATTAAATGATTTTTCTTGTTTTGAACCATCCTTGCATTCCAGGTATAAACACCACTTGGTCATGGTATATAATTGTTTTAATATGTTGTTGGATTTGATTTGCTAGTAATTTGTTGAGAATTTTTGCATTTACATTTGTTAGGGAGCTCAGCCTGTAGTTTACCTTTCTTATAGCATCTTTACCAGTGTTTTAGTTTGCTAGCTGCCAGAATGCAATATACCAGAAATGGAATAGCTTTTAAAAAGGGGAATTTAATAAGTTGTTAGTTTACAGTTCTAAGGCCAAGAAAATGTCCCAATTAGAACAAGTCTATAGATGTCCAATCTAAGACATTCAGGGAAAGATATTAAAACAAGTCTATAGAAATGTCCAATCTAAGGCATCCAGACAAAGATACCTTGGTTCACAGAGGCTGATGACATTCAGGTTTTCTCTCTCAGCTGGAAGGACACATGGTGAAGTCTTTCAGCTTTCTCTGCCAGCTTCTCATTTCATGGAGCTCCCCCAGGGGCATGTTCCTTCTTCTTCTCCCATGTCTCTGGTAGCATGGGCTCTCAGCCTTGTGGTTCTGCTCGGCTCTGCTGTGGCTTTCTGTGGCTTTCTCACAGCTCTGTCATTCTGCTCTCTCAGAATCTCATGGCTTTCTCTCTTGTCATTTTCTAGTTTTTTCCAAAGTGCTTCTTCTTTTAAAGGATTCCAGTAAAACCAACCAAGACCCACCTGGAATGGGTGGAGACATATTTCCAACTATCAAGTTTAATACCCACACTGACTGAGTCATATCTCCATAGAGATAAGCTAATTAAATTTTCCAACATACAGTACTGAATGGGAATTAGACAAAACCGTTGCTCCCACAAGGTTGATTAGGATTAAAACATGACTTTTCTAGGGTACATAAATCTTTTCAAACAAGCACACCCAGTTTTGGTATTAAAATGATATTGGCTTCATAAAATGAATTAGGTAGAGTTCCTTCTTCCTCCATTTTTTGGAAAAGTTTGAGCAGGATTAGTGTTAGTTCTTTTTGGAATGTTTGATAAAATTCCCCTGTGAAGCCCTCTGGCTCTGGACTTTTCTTTGTAAGAAGATTTTTGATGAGTGATTGAATCTTTTGTGATTGGTTTGTTGAGATTTTCTATTTCTTCCTTAGTCAGTGTAGCTTGTTTGCATGTTTCCAAGAATTTTTCCATTTCATCTAAGTTGTTTAGTCTGTTGGCATATAGTTGTTCATAAGATCCTCTTTTGATGTCTTTTATTTCTTCAGGGTCTGTGGTCATGCATTCCTTCTCATTTCTGATATTGTATTTTTGCATTCTCTCTCTTTTTTTCTTGTCAGTCTTGCTAGTGGCCCATCAGTTTTACTGACTTTCTGAAAGAACCAGATTTTGGTTTTATTAATTCTTTCTATTGTTTTGCTCTCCCACTTTAACTCTGCTTTAATCTTTCTTACTTCTCTTCTTCTATTTGCTTTAGGGTTAGTGTACTATTCTTTTTCAAGTTCCTCCAGGTGAGCAGTTAAGTCCTTGATTTTTGTTCTTTGTTTTTTTTTTTTTAATATAGACATTTAGGACAATAAATTTGCCTTTCAGCACACACTTTCCTGCATCCAATAAGTTCTGATAAGCTGTATTCTCATTTTCATTCATGTCCAGATAGCTAATGATTTCTCTAGCAATTTTTTTTTTTTAAATTTGCATATGGGCAGGAGGCACCAGGGATCGAACTCCAGACCTCCAGCACGGCAGGTCGGAGCTCTGCCTGCTGAGCCACGGCAGCCGCCCTCTAGCAATTTTTTTTTTTTTGACCCACTGGTTGTTTAAGAGTGTGTTATTTAATCTTCATATATTTGTGAATGTTACTGTTCTTTGGTGGTTATTGAGATCCAACTTCATTCCATTGTGATCAGAGAAAGTGCTTTGAATAATTTCAATGTTTTTTTTTAATTTATAAAGAGCTATTTTGTGCCCCAGCATATTATCTATCCTGAAGAATGTTCCATGAGCACTAGAGAAGAATTTATATCCTCGCGCTTTGGGGTGTAATGACCTATGTATGTCTGTTAGGTCTAATTTATTTATCAAGTTATTTAACTTCTCTATTTCCTTGCTGGTCTTTTGTATGGTTGTTCTATCTGCAGAGAAGAGTGGTGTATTGAAGTCTCCTACTATTATTTTTGAAAAATCTATTGCTCCCTTCAGTTTTGCAAATGTTTGTGTCATGTACTTTGGAACTCCTTTATTGGGAGCATAAACATTTATGATTGTTATTTCTTCTTGGTGAATTGTTCCTTTAATTAATATATAGTGTTCTTCTTCATCTCTTATGATGTCTTTACATTTAAAATCTATTTTGTCCAATATTAGTATAGCTACTCCTGATTTCTTTTGGTTACAATTTGTGTGGACCATCTTTTTCCATCCTTTCACTTTCAATCTATTTGTATCCTTCTGTCTAAGATGAGTCTCTTGTAAGCAGCATATATCTGGATTACTTTTCTTAACCCATTTTTTCCAATCTGTATCTTTTAATTGGTAAGTTTAATTTGTTAACATTCAAAGTTATTGCTGAAAAGGCATTTCTTGAATCCACTATCTTATCTTTTGAATTTTATTTGTCAAATCTATATATCCATTTCCCTCTTTCTCTTTTTATCCTTTAAATTATCCTTACTGGAATTCTTTAATTCTGTGCCCTCCTCCAGAACTCCCTCTCCTGTCTTTTTTTTTTTCAACTGGCAGAACTCCCTTTAGTATTTCTTGTAAGGCTGGTCTCTTGTTGACAAATTCTTTCAGGATTTCTTTGTCTGTGAAAATTTCTCCCTCAGTTTTGAAGGGCAACTTAGCTGGGTAAAAAATTCTTACCTAGAGGTCTTTCTCTCTCAGGATCGTAAATATATCACACCACTGTTTTCTCACCTCCCTGGTGCCTGATGAGTAGTCTGAACTTAGTCTTATGTTGTTACTCTTATACATAGTTGATGGTTTTTCTCTTGCCACTTTCAGGATTTTCTGCTTCTCTTCAACATTTGATAGTCTGATTAGTATGTGTCTTGGGGAAAGCTGTTTGGGTTTATTCTATTTGGAGTTCCTTGAGCTTCTTTGACTTTTATATTTATATACTTTATAAAGGTCCAGATGTTTCTCCCCATTATATCCTCTTCCTAGCCCTTTACTCTTCTCTTCTTCTTCTGGGACACCAATGTTTCTTTTATTTGTGCACTTTGTTTTGTCCATCATTTCTGTGAGATCTAATTCAAATTTTTCCACCTTTTTGCCATTTGCTGTTATGAGTGTTTGAAATCAGTTGTCCTGTCTTCTAGTTCACTTATTCTTTCTTCTGCCTCTTCAAATCTGCTGTTGTGTGTCTCTAAAATGGTTTTTATTTGGTCTGCAGTGTCTTCAATTTCTGTGATGTCTGCTAATTTTCTATTTATTCATTCAAATTCCTCTTTATGCTCTTGTAGTGTCTTTTTGATCTCCTTTATATTGTTAGCCATACCATTTATTTTATTTAGCAGAGTTATATGAACATCTTTGGATAATTGTCCCAATGTCCAATGTCTCCCCTGGTATTTTAATTAGGTTGTTAGGCTGGGCTATATCTATCTTCATCATGATATGTTTAATGATTTCTGCTGTGTTTGCGGCATGTAAATATTTTGATTGCTTTACTTTGGAAGTTGATTTCTTTCAGCAATCTAAAGCCTTGTATTTGTGAGATGGATATGAAGCAGCATGCAAGGCATGGGGGGAGGCACAATAGTGTAGTGATGCATTGCAGTGCAGGTATAGGCACAGATTAAAGATGCTATGCTGAGGTCTCTGAACATGAGTGCCAGCAGTGGGGGAGGATATGGCTGTGCAGCCGCAGGGCATGGCCCTGGTGTGTGCTTGTCTAGGGTACAGAGCCCTTTGTACACTTGCACAGAGATAAGGCAGTGGGTTGGCATTTTGTCCGCATGGGCTGGGGGTGGATGTGGCCAGGCTGCATAGGCCAGTGCTGTCCCAGACCTGAGGGTTGTGACTGGGAGCCATGTGCATGGGCAGATCTGATGTGCCATAAGCCTAAGTACCTGTGCGCAGAGCTCAGGGGTGGGTGGGTTAGGTCTATGCAGCTGTGTGGGGGTGGGCATGGGTGTATTCTGGGTATGGAGTCAAGAGCCAGCAGCCTTTACGAGCTGGAGACTGCCTGCATGGGGCAGGGACTATGAGATAGTGCTCGGGAGGGGTAGAGTGAGACTGTGCTGGCTCTGGAGAAGTGGGTTGGGCAGCACTTGAGGTGGAGTTATGGGGCGGGTACATGCTCAAGGGGTTCATGGGGTTGGGGCACTTGGAGCATGGGGAGTGGGGACAGATGACAGGGTTCAGGTGCTTGGGGTGTGGGGTGAGTCACAGGTCCACCTGAGCTGCTGAGTGTAGTGAGTTCGAGGAATGTGGCTTGGCTTACTTCCTGGTTCTGACCTCCCCATCTGTCTGCGAACTCCTAAGGGCTCCAGACTTCCATATTAGGCTCTCTATGGTTGATTTTATATGCAATCAACTGAATATAGCTACAGATTCTATCTATGAAATCCCTTCATAATATCAGGCAGGCCAGAGCTTGACTAAACATGATAATCCAAGAAAGATGGCTTGATGTTAGTCATCGTGGTGGTTGATTTCATGTGTCAGCTTGATTAGGCTATGGTGTCCAGGTGTTTGATCAAACACTGGTTCTCAGCATAATGGGTAATCTCCTTATCCAATAAGTTAATACTATTAACCTCTAGAACTGAAGGTTTCAAATGTCAAGAAGAATTTCTGCATCATCTTCAACAATGAGCAAAAGGGGGACTGTTGAGTAAAGCAAAATGATCACCAACATTGCTGGGAGGTCCAAAAAGGACTCTTCTCAAAGAGAAGAACAATTGCCATGCATGAACTTTCTGAGAAAATGGAAAACAATCTAGAGAGATGCTGATAAGAAATACCTGGTGATAAACCAGTTTTGGTCCAAAAGAGATAGCTTATCCAAATGGACAAGCATCCATATTAATCAATGTATATATGCACCATATGGCAACTCGCTACACAGTAACTCTTAAGAAAGTGCAATGAAATATATTTCAAAATATCTGAGTTTGAGTACTGTCATGGTCAGGTTCATCTGTCAACTTGGGCATCTGGTGTTACCTATTTGTCTGGTTGGCAAGTGCTGGCTTTGTCTGTTGCTATGAGGACATTTCATAGAATTAAATTATGATGACAGTGGCTGCATCCACAGTTGATTGCCTTTGTAATCAGCCAAGGGGAATGTCTTCTGCAATGAGTGACACTTAATCTAATCACAGGAAGTTTTTAAGGAGAATTCAGAATCTTTTTCCTGCTTTGGCCAGTGAGGCTCTCCTGTGGCATTCACCCAGACCCTTCACTGGAGTTTTCAGCTTCACAGCCTGCCCTATGGATTCTGGAATCTACATTCCCACGGGTATGTGAGACACTTTTGTGAATTTTATATCTATGAATATTTCCTACTGATAACACTTTTCTAAAGAATGCTAGTTAATACAGCTTGGTACCAGAAGTGGGGTGGTTTAAGAAATAGAATGTTAAAAGTGGGCTTTTATTATAGGTTTTCTACTCTGACTTGACTCAAAGACACTAAGGACTCTGATTCCAGTAATCAGAAAGACACTGCCAATCCATGAGTTGGCAAAAGAGATAGTGAAAATATCACCATTGGATTCTTCTAATGCTTTGCTTGTATGAAGCCAGGCTCTAGAAGATAATGTTTTTGACACCTTTATGGAGTTTTGTGGAAATAGGAGGTATAAAGATGTTGGCTAGTTGTTGTTAGATACACTGTATACATTAATGAGTGAAAGGGATGGACTTAAGTCTTCAAATGAGAAGCTTACATGCTGTCTGACAGATGTAAACATTTCTGAGTGTCCTGAAGGAAAATCTTTTTTCCTGTAGCCATAGACTTGAGATCTCCAAAAATCAGACTCAGAATCTTATATTTAGAGTAGCAACTTTACAACATAAACCAAAATCTCAATCTTGCATGGTGTCTGCCATTAAAATGAGAGCATTGATTGTAAAAGAGTGGGACCCTGAAAAAATGAAATGGCAACATATGGATTAATAATGACGTTGGTGGAGAGGTTGAAACCCTAGGTCATGCTGGGTCTTCTCTAGATAAACCTGTAATAGTTTACCCTGAGGACACAGCCTGCCCTGAGGAATTGGCCACCTACCTCCACCTGAAGGGATTAACCCTAGAGTGGTTAATCCTGTTTCACCAGATGAAACCACAAATGAAGGCCCTGAAGCAAATGGCTTGGAAGATACTTCTAATTCTTTTCATAACCCACCCCAACCACCCCTCATTTCTTCCAGACTTATAACTAGACTAAATTCCCAACAGACCCCTAAAGGTGAGGTACGAAGTATTACACATGAGGAGGTACTTTATACTCTGAAAGAATTGTGTGTGTTTTCCAATTTATATACACAGAAATCAGGGGAATATATGTGGCAATGGATTTTAAGGGTGAGGGATAATGGTGGGAGGATGATAAAGCTGGATCAGGCTGAATTTGTTGATATGGGCCCATTAAACAGAGATTCAGCATTCAGTGTTATAGCTTGAGGGGTAAACATGGCTCAAAAGGTGGCCAACATTACCTGATGTTAAATGCTAGAACTTCCCTGGTATAATGTAGATCAGGGGATCCAGAGGTTCCCTCTAGAGATTGGAATGTGAGAGTGGATTTATCATGCAAAGCCTGCTCTTACACCCCATGAATGTCCAGAGGATGCACCTTTTACCAGAACTGTGAGAAATAAATTTGTGAGACTAGTGCCATCATCACTGAAGAGCTCTGTAGTTGCACTTCTCTGTAGGTTAGACATTACTGTAGGAACTGCTGTCACTTATCTGGAATCCTTAAACAATGGAGATGACCAGATCTCAAGTTGGCAGAAGTCAGGCAGCAGCACTTAATTGCCAAAGACAATGTGGCTATAATAATGGATGGCAGCAGACTCAAAGCAGAAGTCAAAATAATCTGACTCGCAGAGACTTGTGGCATTGACTAGTAAATCATGGGGTACCTAGAAATACAATGGGCAGTCTACTAAATTCTTGTTTGAGCTGTATAAACAAAAAAGTTCTAGGTCAAGTGAACAGAAGTCTAGCCTGAATTACCAAAAGGGAGAGTCATGGCCCCTTAATTAATTTCCAAACTTGAAACAGTTTACAGATCTGGAGCCCCTTAAATAAGGTGGAGGCCAGATCCCATTGGGGGGAGGACACTGTTACACTATCGCAAATTTATACTGTTAATCTTCCTCCAAGCCTTCCCCAAGGAGACCATGGCCTTTTCCAGGGTAACTGCACTGGGGAAAAGGAAATGATCAGATATTTCAGGGATTATTAGACACTGGTCAGAAGTGACATTAATTCCAGAGGAGCCAAAACATCATTCTGTTCCACCAGTCAGAGTGGGGACTTATGGAGGTCAGGGGATCAATGGAGTTTTAGCTCAGGTCCACCTTACAGTGGGTCTGGCAGGCCCCTGGAACCATTCTGCAGTTATTTCTCCAGTTCCAGAATGCGTAACTGGAATAGACATACTGAGCCACCGACAGAATCCCCACATTGGCTCTCTAACTCGTGGAGTGAGGGCTATTATGGTTGCAAAGGCCAAGTGGAAACCACTAGAACTGCTCCTACCTAGCAAAATAATAAATCAGAAGCAATACCAGATTCCTAGAGTGATTGCAGAGATGACTACTTATTGATTTGCTCAAGCAATGATACCACATCTGGAACAGCAGCTGCAATTGGAGCTACCACCTGGTTGAGGACTTGAAGGATACAGGGGTGGTGATTCCAACAACATCCTCATTCAGCTCTCCCATCTGGTCTGTGCAGATAGCAGATGGGTCTTAGAGGATGATGATGGGTTATCATAAGCTCAACCAGGTGGTAGCTCCAATTGCCGCTGCTGTTCCAGATGTGGTATCATTGCTTGAGCAAATCAATACATCCCCTGGTACCTGGTATGCAGCTATTGGTCTGGCAAATTCTTTTTTCTCAATAGCAGTTAGTAAGAACCACCAGAAAGAGTTTGCTTTCAGCTGGCAAGATCAGCAATATACTTTCACTGTCCTACCTCAGGGGTATATAAACTCTCCAACCCTATGTCATAATCTTGTCTGCAGGAATCTTGATCATTTCTCTCTCCCACAAGACATCACACTGGGTCCATTATATTGATGATATCATATATATCAATGGACCTAGTGAGCAAAAAGTAGCAACTACTCTAGACTTATTAGTAAGGCATTTGCATGTCAGAGGGTGGGAGATAAGTCCAACAAAAATATAGGGGCCATGCACTTCCATGAAGTTTCTAAATGTCCAGTGGTGTGGGGCATGTTGACATATCCCTTTTAAGGTGAAGAATAAGTTGCTGCATTTGGCCCCTCATACAACCAAAAAAGAGGCACAATGTCTAGTTGGTCTCTTTGGATTTTGGTGACAACATATTCCTCATCTGGGTGGCTACCTGGCCTATTTGTCAAGTGACCAGAAAAGCTGCTAATTTTGAGTGGGGACCTGAACAATAGGATGCTCTGAGACAGGTCCAGACTGCTGTACAAGCTGCTTTGCCACTTGGACCATATGATTGGGCAGATCCAATGGTGCTGGAAGTGTCAGTGTCAAATAGAGATGCTGTCTGGAGCCTTTTGTATACCCCTGTAGGAGAATCACAATGTAGACCATTAGGATTTTGGAGCAAAGCCTTATCATCTTTGCAGATAACTTTATCTCCTTTGGAGAAACAGCTCTTGGCCTGCTACTGGGCCTTAGTAGAGACTGAACACTTTTTTTTTTTTTTTTTACATGGGCAGACACCAGTAATCGAACCCAGGTCCTCTGCATGGCAGGTGAGCATTCTTGCCTGCTGAGCCACCGTGACCCGCCTGAGATTGAACACTTAACCATGGGCCACCAAGTTACCATGTGGCCTGAATTGCCTATAATGAGCTCAGTGTTGTCTGACACACCAAGCTGTAAAATTAGGCATGTGTAGCAGTATTTCATCATAAAATGGAAATAGTATAATGAGATAGAGGGAGAGCCGGTCCTGAAGACAAAGGTAAGTTACATGAGATAGTGGCCCAAATGCCCACAGTCTCCACTCCTGCCACATTACCTTATCTTTCCCAGACCAGAGCTATGGCCATTTAGGGTGTTCCTTACAGTGAATTGACTGAGGAAGAGGAAACTCAGGCCTGGTTTACAGATGGTTCGGCACAATATGCAGTTACCACCCAAAAGTGGACAGCTGCAGCACTCCAACCCCTCTCTGGGGTGTCCCTGAAGGACAGTGGTGAGGGGATATCCTTCCAGTGGGCAGAACTTCTAGCAGTGCACCTGGTTGTTCACTTTGCTTGGAAGGAGAACTGACCAGAGGTACATTTTTATACTGACTCATGGGTTGTTGCTAATGGTTTGATTGGACAGTCAGGGACTTTGGAAAGAGCATAATCGGAAAATTGGTGACAAAGAGGTATGGGAAAGAGGTATGTGGGTAGACTTCTGCGTGGGCTAAAAACATGAAGATATTTGCGTCCTATGTGAATGCACACCAGACGTTGACTTCAGCAGAGGAAGGTTTTAATAATCAAGTGGATAAAATAACCCATTCTGTGGATACCAGTCAGCCTCTTTCCCCAGCAATTTCTGTTATTGCCCAAAGGGCTCATTAACAAAGTGGTTATGATGATAAGGATGGAGGTTATGCATGGGTTCAGCAAAATGGACTTCCACTCACCAAGGCTGACCTGGCTACAACCACTGCTGAGTGCCCAATCTGCCAGCAGCAAAGAACTACATGCAGTCCCCAATATAGCGCCATTCCCCAAGGTGATCAGCCAGCAACATGGTGGCAGGTTGATTACATTGGGCCATTCCATTCATGAAAGGGACAACGATTTGTTCTAACTGGAACAGACAAATACTCTGGACATGAGTTTACTTTCCCTGCATGCAATGCTTCTGCCAAAACTACCATCCTTGGACTTATAGAATGCCTTATCCATCATCACGGTATTCCACACAGCATTGCTTCTGATCACACTTCACAGTACATAAAGTGTGGGAATGGACAAATGCTCATGGAATTTTCTGGTCATACCATGTTCCCCATCATCCAGAGGCAGCTGGATTGATAGAACGATGGGATGCTCTTTTGAAAACTCAATTACAGTGATAGCTAGGTGGCAATACCTTGCAGGGCTAGGGTAATATTCCCTAGGAAGCTCTATATGCTCTGTATCAGTGTCCACTGAATGGTGCTGCTTCTCCCATAGCCAGAATCCATGGGTCCAGGAACCAATGGGTGGAAATGAGGGTGGCACCACTCTCTATTACCTGTACTGACCCACCAGAAAAATTTTTGTTTTCTGTCCCTGTCACCTTGACCTCTGCTGATCTACAGGT
>PVIY010003625.1:0-110991 GCA_004026745.1 Myrmecophaga tridactyla
AAACATATTTATGGTAATTAAAACAGTGATGACACTTTATCATTGGTGTTTACTTTTCCCTAATTATATATATATCATGAATTTTATGGAGGAAAGCATTGACATTTAGTTTTGCAGCTCTTTACTCATACTTTATGCACAATTTATTATAAAATATAGCACTAATTAATTAATACTTGATAGACAACTTTTATTAGTAGTTGAATCATATGAAATGTGCTCTCAAGTAGATACATCTAGGTTAAAATGTTGCAATTTGATGAAAAGACCTTCCAGATAATAATTGCTTTTGGAATATTTAGTCTATGTTGATATAGTGATGTTAATTAAATTTTATGAAAATTTAAGATCTTCTATAAAATCAGTGAAATGAGTGATCATAACAATCATGTAACATAAAATATATTACTACTAGAGGTTCAAACATTTTTGAATTGTAACATTTTAATGACATAAAGTATAACCAAAAATATTATGTTTTAAAAGAGAAATGCATGGGAATATTTGGATTCATGTCATCTCTGAAGACAGGAGCTCTTTTATTGCATTTATCTTTCAATAAAGAAGATGAAATTTTTAGGTTTATAATTTTAAAGTGCAGGGTTCTTAATATGTATTGGTTTATATTTGGTATAAAGTATACATATTTTATATATATAATTAAAATGTATTTATAAAGGCTTTAAAAGAAGTTACATGTAGTGCATATTCCTTATAAAACAATTTCTCCCTCCTACTCTTTGTGACATTGTTTAACTTTTACATATACTATAAGGACCTGTTACATTGTTAAAATGCTTAATTATTAAAATTATTGCTTTAAGGATTCATTTATCTTCAAGATCAATTAAGAATGAGAATAATAAGACTACATTTTACCTTTATGTATTCTTTTATCTACCATTCTTTTCTTTATGTAGCAATGTATGGCCTTTCAACTTTCACGTGGTAATTTGATTAAAGATATCACCAGTTCACTAATGTAGCCCTGATTTAAAAATAGGAAATCTGGGTACCAACTTTTCATGTTCAGAGTACCAAGGAGTAGTGTGTCCTCTGAATCTCATTACTCAATTCTTTGAACCTGCTTACAGAATTTATTGCAGCGATTAATATCAGGTGACACTTGATGACAAAGGCACTGCAAAATTTATATTTAGATATTGTTTACTAAAGCTAGAACTTGAAATGTAAATGTATGAGGTGCAATACTTAACACGCTATTGTCTATAATTAAAGTCTGATTATTCAACTGCTTTTCTCATCATTTCTTGAATTGCTTCTTTCATCTTGCTCAAGAAGTGTCTTTCTTCATTTTCTGAAGTTTTTGCATTATTCTGAACCTTTGCACTTACACTTTCCTTCAAAGTATTTGACATAAATCAGCCATGGCCTTCCCATATAGTCACTCTATGCTTGAGGATCTTTCAGTAGGCCTTTATCTACTAGAGGGTGAGTAGATGCACTTATCTTTCATGCTTTAATTATTTGTTCTATTTGCTAAAGCTGCCAGAATGCAATATACAAGAAACAGAACGGCTTTTAGAAAGGGGAATTGATTAACCTGCATGTTTACAGTTCTAAGGCCATGAAAATGTCCAAACTAAGACATCCAGGGAAAGAGACTGTGATTCAAGAAAGGCCGATGGGTCCAGAACACCTCTGTCAGCTGGGAAGGCACATGGAGACATCTGCTAGCTTTCTTTCATGGCTTTTCATTACATAAAGATTCACTGGGGGTGTTCTCCTTCTGCATCTCCAAAGTGGCATCTCCAAAGATATCTGGCTGTGTGGCTCTCAACGTTAATGCTTTTTCCAAATGGTTCCCTCTTAAAGGGCTCCAGTAGGTAACCCCACTGTGCTGGTTTGAAAGGATTTAAGGACCCTAGAAAAGTCATGTGCTAATCCTAATCCAATCTTGTTGGGGCAACCATTTCTTTTAAACCTTATTCAGCACTGTATGTTTGAACGTGATTAGCTAATCTCCATGAGATGTGACTCACCCAATTGTGGGAATTAACTTTTGAATAGAGGGAAATGTGACTCCACCCATTCCACATGGGTCTTGATCATTTTACTGGAATCCTTTAAAAGAGGAAACATTTTGGAGAGAGTTCCTTTTTAGAACGACAAGAGAGCCACGAGGCAGAGTTCACCAGCCAGTGACCATTGGAGATGAAGAAGGAGAATGCCCATGGGGGAGCTTCATGAAGCAAGAGGCCTGGAGAAGAAACTCATAGACATTGCCATGCTCACCATGAGCCTTTCCAGTTGAGAGAAAAACCCTGAACTTCATTGGCCTTTCTTGAGTGAAGGTAACCGCTTGTTGGTGTCTTCGATTGGACACTTCTATAGCTTCACTTTAATTGGAACATTTTCTCACCCTTGAACTGTGAACTTGCACCTTATTAAATTCCCCCTTTTAAAAAGCCATTCCATTTTTGGTATATTGCATTCCAACAGCTAGCAAACTAGAACACCCACCTTGAATGGGTGGAGACATATCTCCATGGAAACCATATAATCAAAAGTTACCACCCACAATTGGATGGGTCACATCCCCACAGAAATAATAAAAAAAGATTCCACCTGGCAATATTGAATGAGAATTAAAGGACATGGCTTTTCAGAGGTACATAACAGCTTCAAACTGGCACATAATTTTATCAGTATATAATTCCTATCACACTAATTGTACAATCCTTTCCACACTCATTATGATTAAATGTGATATCTTTTCGGCTCCATCTACCATTCCTTAACATGAAACATAGTGTTTAATGAATTCAATCTTCTCCAATCTTTCTCAAAATTATCAATATTTCAGCACCTGATCTTTTGAAGTTCACACCGACCACTTTTATGGCAATTTATATAATTATATTATCTATCTACCTTCTTCCAACATCTTCAATCATTACTGAACTTAGTTTATAATTTTCCATGCTTGTCTATCAATATCTCAGGGACTTCACCAAGATGTTGATAATTTCTCAGTTTTCTCACCTCTCACATTCTTGTACATCTCAATTCTAATAGCTTTGGTCTCTATGGTACTCAAAATATTTATAGTTACATATTACCTTAGACCTGACACTAGTTTAAAGATGCTTTTTTACTTCCAATCTTTTTAACTTGGAAATGATAGTTACAATCCCCTCATAATAATGTTCTCCTCCTCTCTGAACTACACTTCTTTTTTTTACTTTTCGCCCTTTACACAGATTATCAGTACTTGTAGTAGACTGAATTGTGTACTCCAATTTAGACATGTTCTTAATCTTAATCCATATTCCTGTGAGTGTTAATCCATTATAGTTCAGATCTCTTAAAGATGTTATTTTAAATTAAGGTGTTGTTTAGGTTTGCTCAAGCTGCCAGAATGCAATATACTAAAATGAAATGGCTTTTAAAAAGGGAATTTACTCAGTTACAAATCCACAGCTCTAAGGCCATAAAAATGTCCAAACTAAGATATCCAGAAAAAGATACCTTGACTGAAGAAAGGCCAATGTCTGTCACATGGGAAGGCATGAGGCTGGCATCTGTTGATCCTTGTTCCTAGTACCATTTCTTACAGTTTCTGATGCAAGTGGTTTCCTCTCCCAGCATCTGTAGGCCTTCATTTAGCTCTTATTTCACAGCTCTGGGTTCTATCTTGCTTAGCATCTCAGGGGAAGGCACGTGGCAACTTCTGCTGGGCTCTACGTCCCAAATGTCCATGTCTAAGCATCTCCTTCTTGTCAGTCTGTTGGTTCTGAGCTCTTCCCCTTTCTGTGAGCTCCCATAGACTCTAGTAAACTAATTAAGCCCCACCTTGAATGGGCAGAGTCATACCTCCATATAATCAAAAGGTCACACTGGGCGGCTGCCGTGGCTCAGCAGGCAGAGCTCCGACCTGCCATGCTGGAGGTCTGGAGTTCGATCCCTGGTGCCTCCTGCCCATATGCAAATTAAAAAAAAAAAAGGTCACACTGACAGTTGGGTGTGTCACATCTCAGTAGAAGCAATCCAATCAATATTTCCACACTAAATAGGTCTGCAAGACAAGATTGGATTAAGAATGGCTTTTCTGGGGTGCAGAACAATTTCCAACAAGCGCAGATATGGTAAAATTGAATCCAGATTACTTCAGTCCTTTATAAGCGAAGAAATTTTGCATGATAGGAGCAAGCCAGGAGGAGGAGTCAGGAACCAGAAGTCAATGGAAACTGCAAAAGAAAGGAAAAGATATTGCCATAAACAGAAAAGTCGAGCATTGCTGGCAAGCCAGCAGAAGAAAACAGACGTTGGGGAGAAAGCAATGCTTTGGTGATACCTAGATTTTGGAGTTCTAGCCCTAAAAACCAGGAGCCAATAAATTTGCATTCTGTTGTATTTGTTATAGAACTAAATCATTGCCTAGCGTGATTTTAATTCTTTCACAGGATTTTTACTTTCGGGGGACCTGTTTTGGGTAAAACCAACTGCTTCATTTCATTCTGATCTGAACTGCCCAGGCATTGAAAGGAGAAAAGTTGAAGCCTTTTTAATAAATTCAACTATACATATATTTTCTGTGACTTTATTTAGGCTTTTGGTGCCACTCAGAAATTATTTTGTTGAGCTAAAAATGATTGTTAACGTTCCTAAAAATAGTAACTTCATAACTTTTTTATTGTTCCCAATCCCACAAATTCATCTGTCTTTTTGATTCTTTGTAAAAAGAAAATATTGCTTCTTGCTTTGCTAAGAATGAGTCCATTTGGCTAAATTCTCTCAAATTATTCTTTCAGTGCCTCAAAATACCTAGAACTTTCCCCTGTCATGTTCCATTAGATCTTTCCTTGGAAAGCAGTGGTTAAATTACCTCCTATATAAACCATAGCAATAATTCCCTGTTAGTAATTTACAACCAAACAGCTATATGCTTTATGCCTATCTACTTTATTTGATTATCCAGCTGTTCCCTTCAAATGAAATGGTCTTTCCTGTCTATACAAATCCCATCCAAATATATAATCCTAGTAATGCCATTTTTTTCCATGAAATATGTAATCCTCCCAATTAGAAGAAGTCTCTATTATCTTCACAGAGATTGAATATTTTTGTTTTTCATATATGATTTACATTTAAATGTTCATGTTATATTTTTTCAGTATGTAAATTATTAAATTTACTAGATTTTCAGCATCCTATATATATAGCCTAAATCTATGTCTGACCATCATGTATCCTTTATTAACTGATGCAATACTTCTTCTTACCATTTACTAAATACTTTTTTTTTTTTTGGCATGGGCAGCACCAGGGTCTCCAGCATGGCAGGCGAGAACTCTGCCACTGAGCCACCATCTCACTGACCTATACTAAATGCTTTTATTAAGATAGTTTGAATGGATATTATTGTGGCACATTGCTTCTGAATTATTTTTCATGCATGCAAAGATCTTCAATATTTGCTGTTATATAGAGAAATAAAGCAATAGCTTGCAAATGCCACTTGAAATAACCACAGATTCAAATTTCAAATGTGCAATGAAATTAGTCTAAGTAAAATTAAAAGTATGGATATAAACTGGAACTATGATTAATCTTCCATATTTCAGTGCTTAATAACTATTCCTTTCCTGGGCAATAGTAATTAGGCTATGAATGTTTTATAATCAGGACCACAAGAGAGCTAGCTATAATTCCTGATCTTTTGTGAAATTCTCTTTGCTGCTGGCTGTTTTAGAAAAGCCAAGTCTCATTGTTTTGGTTCAAAATTTGGCTTGATCACAAACTTTTAGTATGATCTTGAGCTTGATGTGTTCTTCCTTTAATGGGAGTAGAAGGCACTTAGCATGTCCATCTGTGTGTTAGACTGTGATCTAGTGCTTTGTAATAGGCAGAATTCTAAGATGACACCCAAAGATTTATACCTTTGTGTAATCTTCTCCCTTTGAGTCTGACCTCTGTGAATAAGAAGAGATTTCTTTTCTGTGATTACATATATGCTGTATTTTCATTTGATTTAAAATGTATTTTAATTTTCCTAGAGATATCTCATTGACCTGCAGTTTATTGATAAGTATGTTGTTTATTTTAATATAATTTTGTGATTATTCCAATATGTTTCTTTTATCAATTTCCAATGTAGTTCATTTATGATCCAAAGTACTGTCTATGGTTTATATTATCTAAATCATTTAAGATTTATTTATGACCTTGTGGTATTTTGAAGCTGTGTATACCAGAGAATAACATGTTCTTAAATCTAATCCATTACTATGGTGTATTATCCATTGTAAGCAGAACCTTTTGATGAAGTTACTTTAGTTAAGGTATGATCCACCTCAGCCAGGATGGATCTTAACCCTAAATGGAGTCCTTTAAAAAATGAAATTCAGACAAAGTGACAGCAAAGGCCAGGGAAACAAGAAGCTGAAATTAATGAAGCCAGGAAGAGACCAGAGAGACCAACATATCCCAAGATGTGCCTTGCCATGTGACAGAGAAGCCAGTGATTGCTGGCACATGGTCTTCAGGAAGAAAACATTGCTTTGATGGTGCCTTGATTTGTACATTTTCCTATCCTAAAACCATGAGCAAATAAGTTTCCATTTTTAGCCTGGCCCATTTCATAGTATTTGTTTTGAGCAGCCTAGAAGAGTAAAGCAGAACATTCTTTTGGTGACTATTTTATATGACCTTGAGAATAATGTGTAGCTTTCTGTTTGGGTGGAATGTTCTAGAAATACTAAATAGTTAATTTTGTTGATGGTGTTGCTCATGCCATCTATATACTTACTGATTATCTATCTACTTGTATTATCAATTATTGAGAGTGAAGTGCTAAAGTCACCTCCTGCAATTTTATATTTATGTCTCTCTTTAGCTCTATCAGTTTTTGAAGCTAGTTTGTTATCTACAGACATATGCATGCTTCTTAGATATCTTAGTATTTATACATCTTTAAAAAATTAGTGGTATTCCTAGCATTTACAATATACATTTTCCAACACTCAACATTATATATGTAAGTATATATGTAAGTAACATTATACCACTTTGCGTGTATTTTAAGGACTTTATGAGAAATATCTAACTCATCCATCCCAGCCTTTGACTATTTTTGTGAAACATTTCAATTTTACATATGCTTTATATACAAACAATACATTGCTACTCTTTGTCTTTTCATAGCAACCTTTTAACATGATTAAAAATATGAAGGACAGGGCGGCTGCCATGGCTCAGCAGGCAGAGCTCCGACCTGCTGTGCTGGAGGTCTGGAGTTCGATCCCTGGTGCCTCCTGCCCATATGCAAATTAAAAAAAAAAAAATATGAAGGACAGTGCGATGGTGGCGCATTGAGAGAATTTTCACCTGCTGACCTGGGTTTGACTCCTGGTGCCTGTCCATATGAAAAAATACATATATATATATATATATATATATATGAAAAATTATCATTTTTTCCATTTCATTGCTCTTTATGTTTTTCTGAATATCACACATTCTGTCATGTAACATATTCATTCTGTGTGAAGAATTTCCTTCAACATTTTACATAATAAGTCTGCTAGCAATAAATATCAAATTTTTATTTATCTGAAAAAATATTTATGTGTTCTTCATTTTTGAAGGCTATATTTTCCTGTGTATCAAATTCTTTGTCAACATATTTCTTTCTCTCAACATTTTAAAGATAATGCTACATTATTTCAAGCTTTGCATGATTTCTGAAAAAATGTGTACTGTAATTTTTATCTTTGTCCCTCCATATGAAAGATGTCTTTTTCCTTTTATTTGCCTTTAAAATTTTCTCATTGCCTTTGTTTTCATCAGTTTGAATGAGAATGCCTAACTTATTGTTGTTCATTTGTGTGACTTTGTTTTGTTTTGCATTTGACTTATTTGATGTTATTCTAACTTCTTATATTTGTTCATCTGGCAGCTGTTATTAAGTTTGGAAAATAGTGTTACTTATTGTTTCTCCACATATTTCTTCTGCTTTTTTTTTTTCTTTTTTCCTTCTGGGGTTACGACTGCCTAAATGTTCAACCCTTTGCCATTATCCCTTGTATACTCTGTGTTTTATATTCCCAATATTTTTAAAAATTATCAGTTTTACTTTGTTTGATATCTGTAGGCCTGCCTTCAAGTTTGGTGATTCTATTCTCAACTCTTTCAGTTCCACAGATATGGCCATTGAAGGCATTTGTTCTCAATGACTTTAATTCCATCATTTCCACTTCATACTCTATTAGCTTCCTGTTTATCAGGTGAAATTATCTACTGGGCTTGCAGTTTCCATTAGAACCTTTAAGATATTAATAATAATTATTCCAAATCTCTTGTCATATAATTTCAATATCTATGTCATATCTGGTTCTGGTTCTGGTTATTTTTCTATGTTTTGGGAATGTTTTTTCTCCTCTTTATATTTCTTAACAGTTTATTACCAATTGGACTACTTATGTACAAAATCAGAGACAGAAGTAATAGTTTTAGGCCCAAATAGGCCCCCCTTTCCTTCTGCTAGCCTTTTAATTTGGTTGATTGAGTCGATCTACTTAACAGTTGGAATGGGTTTGAGATTTGTTGATACGGTTACTCTATGTTCACCACTGATTTCAAGCTCTTTATAAAGTGGCCCTTGGATTTAAGGTGAAAATAAGTTTGACAAGGCTTTTTGTTTGTTTCTCTCCTCCATTTCCTCCTCTTCATCCTTCTTCCATACCTACTCTGCCTCAGCTTTAAGACCTCCTATTTTGCTGTGCCTCGGAGAAGATCAGCCTTCTTAATTTTACTTGCTGGTTCTCTGCTGGTCTGATTAAGCCTGAGTTTTAGGTATGTCTCATGTTCCTTGTCTATGACAATGTGGTATTTTCATTGTCCTTTCCCTTTCCCTGGTTTGTTCTATGTCCACCACATATGCCTGTTCCATTCCTAGGAGTAGAGTATTTCTCATTCCCTTCCCAGTACAACTGGTTTTCAACAATGCACTAAGAATGGCCAATATTTATTCTTCCCTGCACAGGTAGTTTTAACAAATTGTCTAAAATCTGTAGAATAATCGATAAGGATAGCAATGATCCTGTCACTCAGTGGTTGACAAAATGGCTGTTAGTGATTTGGATCATAGGAATTGTTCCGTCCTAATGTGATTTATTATATGAAAGGCATATTTTATAGGTGAGTCTGACATGCATTTCACCTGACATCTCATTTTTTCTTATAGGTATAATTAAAATAAATCATATCTGTTTAAATGCTTTCTTTCTAATAGGAATTACATTTATCCTAAATACAGATATGCCATGGATGCCAGCAATCAGTTGTCCACAATTACCCGATTAAGGTAAATTATCTAATCTTCATAAACTCACCAGTTTTTATCTAAGCAACCCTTTCTGTTTAAAGAAAATTATTAGCTTTTTATTTCAAAATCTGTCTATCCTCACCTCAATCTTGAGTGCATAAAGAAAGCAATATATTCTCCTGAGATTTTTGGTTTTTTTTTTTAATTTTAGGGTAATGAAAATACCTCTCAGGGGAGCACTGCAGCTCACAGCAAATGAATCTAATCATATATTACAGCCTTAGCTTTTATGCAGGAGTGCTTCCACTGACACACTATGAGGTACAATGAATGCCACCAGGAAATCAGAGATGCCTTTTAAAACATTAGAAGATTCACAATAAAATCATAGTGTTCATTGATTTTCTCTTTGCCACCAAGACAGAAAATTTCAAGAAAGACCACCATTCTAATCTACAGACACTAAACCAAACCTCAAGACATTGTTTGAAACCATCAAATTGAGAAACTTGTACTCATACTTTACTAACAGCTGGCTTTAAGAAATGTACTGCAAAGCTTTTAGGATGTTTTGATAACTTGGTTTACGCTTCTGGCTCAGATGATGGCTTCCACAATGTCGAATGAGCACCCTAGGCTGCTTGTTCTGTGGTTGTTAGGACAAGTAGATATTTATGACAATCATCCACCTGGAAGCTAGCCCCAGGAGGGGAAGGAGACATTGGACAAGTCTATTTACCATACCCAGTAGCATGCACTAAAGCTTTCTCTCCTCACCTTTAACAAATAAGTTAACTCTGTTAGGTTTGCCTTTTCTTTGATTTCATTTTAGCATAAATAATGCTATAATGTAAACTCCCTGTAGTCCATTTTTCTCCATCTGGGAGAGTGGGGTGAAAGACAATGAGGAATTTATGTAAATAGTGATGCTTACATTTTCTTACATAAAAATAATTTACTCTTGTTTTGAATTGCTTTCTACATAGTAAGCAATGTTATTCAATTGATTCTCCCAGCAGTTAGTATTATATTGCATTGATGTGTTCATTTATGTTGGCCTTTACTTTATATAATTGTAAATCTAAAAAAGAATATTTTGAAAGGTTAGCCTTATAATATTTTAAAAATTAGATCGAATGGTTCTTTAATTCTTATTTAACTTGGAACTAAATTGGTTAAACAATGATATGCAGAATGCTCCGTTTATATCATCCTGCCTCCCAATATCTTATTTTTTTTATGTCCAAGGTTATTTCTTCCTTTATGGTTCAGTAAATGGTTGCAACCTTACTGGGAATTTCAATAAGGACAACAAAGAAGCATCTAGACTCACTTGAAACCACAGCTGCATTCATCTCAGAGTAATAGCCAATCCATCATCAAAAAGCTTGTCCTACTTGACCTAAAATTTGTCATGTCTTGGGAATCCCAGATTGGCCTGGTAATTTGTCTGAATCACAGGCCTTTAACCATTAGAGTTATTTTCACATCAAGATTTACATGATATAAATTAATCTTTTTCTAATCTTTATAACTTTTTCTGTGTTGTATGTTAACAAATGAATACTGTGATAAAGAATATCAATATTTAACAGGGAAGAAAAACATAAAAGAAAGGTTAAGTGAATTAATCGAATCCAAACGACATTTTAGTTGTGGGTTAGTTAGTGTGCTGGTTTGAAATTGTTATGTGCCCCAGAAAAGCCATGTTCTTTTAATCCTGATTCAATGTTGTGGGGGCAGACCCATTGTTTGGGTGGGATCTTTTGATTAGGTTGTTTCCATGGAAATGTGACCCTACCCATTCAAGGTGGATCTTAATTAGTTTACTGGAGTCCTTAAAAGAACTGACACACAGAGCAAAGGGCCAACAGAGAGAGCAGGGACCTGAAACCAGGCAAAAAATGCTTGGAGACACTAAGCTAAGTAAGAGATGAAATTCAGAGTTTGTTCCAGAGAGGCTAAGTGAGGACCAACAGATGCTTAGAGAGAAAGCCACTGTCAGAAGCTGAAGGTGATGAACCAGCAAGGTGAAGCAGATGTCAGCCACATGCCTTCCCAGCTGTCAGATGTTCCAGAAGCTGGTGACCTTTCTTGAGAGTCCAGGTATCATCCTGTTGATGCCTTAAATTTGGACATTTTCATGGCCTTAGAACTGTAAATTTGTAACCTAATGAATTCCCTTCATAAAAGCCAATCCATTTCTGGTATGTTGTATTCCGGCAGCATTAGCAATCCTAAACAGTTAACATAACACTAAAGTTGTTCAAATTATTATTCTCCTCAAACATATCTATATGTGAATAACTAACTTCAGTGTAAAATTTGAATAATTTTGATGGTTAAATAAATAGACAATTACTATGAGGTAAAATAGAATTTGAGTGTCCAAAATTATCTGATGCTGCCCGTATCCACTGACTACAAAGTTCTCTTCTTTACATGAATGATCAAGGCTAATATTGTTAAAATTACACAGTGCTAAGTGAATCGGATTTTGGTTTTCTTTTCAGCAAATGTAATTTAAGTGAGATGATTTAGTAATGAAGAAACAAAAGAAAAAGACAAAAATTAAAAATAATAATGTAGTGCACTTAAATTGCAATTTACAGTGGTTCAATCATTATATTGTGGTTAAAACTATCAGAATATTATTTACTTTTGTGCCATGGGGATTGAGGCTGATTTACTTTAGACAGAACAACAATTAGAGGGGCATGCCATTTCTAATCTCGGCTTCAGGACAACTGAAAGAAATTTAGGAGCAATAGAAAGAAACCTCATCAGATATATTGGTTTTTTTGGTGGCGATAGGGAAAGTGACAATTCAAATGCTTTATTTAATATAATGAAAAAATTGAGTTAAATTTTTTCCATCGGCTGAAGTGAGATAATGACTATAAATGTGACTTGTAATTTAAAAATTGGTATAGATATGCTACTATTCTGTTTATCCATTTTTCGAAAATATTTCTCAAGTTCCAAGATTGCTCAAGGCACTGGCCTAGTGACTGACAATACTTTGTGTGAATTGTCTTATCCGGTCCCTGTAAAAGTTTATGAGGTGAACACTGTTTTTCTTCCCATTTTGCATTTAAGATGTTTGACATGCACAAAGATTAAGTAACTTGCTCAAGGTCACATCACCAGTGGGTAGCAGAGGCAAGGCAAGAACCCATGTTTGGCTCACATTTGAAGCCTGAACTTTACCATTTCGCTATGCAAAATGATTAAGAATAATTGTTAATAAAAACTGTGGTATGTACTAGGTGTGTTGAATGTCCACAAATCCTCCGTCTGGTTTTGTGGTGACTTGTTGGAGCAGCTACATAGAAACTAAAGATCTTGAGGGCATCACTTTGCAATTTGCAGAGACTTGGTTTGGTAAGGGCAGAAGTGAAGGATATTTTTCTTCTATAGGAATCATCTAGGATTGACTGTTTTAGAAGCATGGCCAAATAGGGTCTACCCACCTAGTACAGAAAGGCTAAGGGAATACATTCAAATGGATATGAGTTTGGGGAAGAAGGAAGAGCAGTTAGATATGATAATCAGAATTCTGGATAACTTGTCAAGTTCTAAGTGTTGAATCCTTAAATATATTGTCTAAACAAATACAAATTCTCAGTTCTTTGTCCATGCAGATGTAACCTCCATGATGAAGAATGCAAAGGTATTTAATGAAACATATTGAAAATACGTTTAATGTAAGTGTGTTACTTCAAAGTTTAAAGATATAAATTTTTATCTGAAGTGATGCCTCCTACTGATCAGAGGATTGGAGCTATTTTGGAATACTTTCAAAAAGCAGCAGAAATCATCAATTCTCAAAGTGGGGTCAAGAAGGTATTACAATTGCACCATCTTTTTACAATTCGTTCAAACAAATTTTAGTTGAAGCTTCAAATTTGTGTATTGAATAATTTAATTTCATTACCTTCAGTACATGATTTCACTAGAAATGTCATTGTGCTTATTCACTTTACAATAGCAAAAAAATGCATAAGAATTTCAGTTAAACATCATATAAACAGTTCTCAAACTGTATGTGGTATGTGTTATATCATTGAATTTTTTTATTTTTTATTTTTTTAAGTTTTGGTTTCCTAGGTCAGAAAAGGCTACAAAGAACTATTGTAATAGGATTCAGATATTCCCAAGGGTCATGCTCATAACATAGTACAGAATTTATGTTAAAATATTGTTCTGAGAAGAATGTTGACATAAGATAATGTGATTTATGCTTCCCATCCATCATATTGACAGATTTTAGACAGATGTCACTGTTTGTCAAACATAGTACAAAATAAGGTAAAACTCCATAATATCATAAAAACTATTTGTCTTTCTCACCATGTCATCCATCTTTCATTCTTATGAAAATTTCAGTGTTAGAAATAATGATTGATTCAATAGGAAATTCCAAAGCATGTTTTTGTTAAACAATTTTCTCCTGAAGACACTTAACACTTGTCACTCAAGGTTGGCATTCCAATAAAATGCAGTATTTTAATTTCAGTCAAATAAATATATAAAATGTACTACATATGAATAGAATAAACATAATTTGGGAAATCTTGTTTTAAATAAATGAAACAAAATAAATACCAGGAAAATAATGTCAATGGAGTCATTTTTTTTTCCTGGCATGCCTTAAAAACTGGTTATAAAACAGTAGCCCTTCCTAGTTTCTAAAATGTTTTCTTCACCATGCTCAGATTGAAGGTTTTATGAGTCTGGGTTGAATCTTCATTTGTGATATATACAAATATACATTAATAAATCACTAAATGTCCATATCAGGCCTCTGAGTTAGTGGGAGAACACTTGAAACCATCTTTAATATGCGTGATTAAAGTATAAAGGTCACATTGGATAATTATTAGCAGCCATACTTCTTGTTCCAACCTACCCACTTTTTTGCTCTACTTTTTCAATTTCTCCACACTGTCTGATACCTCCACACATGTAATGAATATTTACAAACTCCTGTGTATCCTTGCTGCAGGCTTTTGACCAGATCTTTAACCTGGAGAAGTTTCAATATATTAACTGCATGTTCAAAATTTATGAAAATGGTGACAGAGCATTCTCCTACTCTGTATAAGAGTTAGCAATTTTTGAAATCCCAATTACCACTTTGGTGTAATCCCTAATATGGATCATACTTTTCTGGTCTCTATAGATAATACAAAAAAATGTTTAAAACTTGGAACCAGTTTTCCAGGCACTTACAATTTAGTGGAGAAAGATGTGAAAAATGTATCCCTACAAAGTTTTTAAATAACAATTTTAGCTAATGTATGTTCAGAGGATTGATACATAAAATAAACATTTCAGAGCATTATTCCTAAGTGTGATCTACAGATGACCTCTCTCCATTTTACCTAACGTTTATTAAAATATAGATTTCTTAGAAACTGAATTAAAATTGTTAGGGGCAGCACTTGGGGACCTGAAATTTTTTAAATAATATAGAATAACTTCAAAAATCACTGATTTAGAAGGTGATGAAAATAAAAATATAAAATTTAAGGTGATTTCATATCAGAAAAAGGTTTGATTTCCTGTATCTACAAAGAAATCATACAACTGATTAACAAAAGAACAACAATCCAATTATAAAATGGGCTAAACATATGAATAGGCATTTTTTGGAAGAGCAAATACAGATGGCTTAAAAGCACATGAAGAGATGCTCATTTTCACTGACTATAAGGGAAATGCAGATCAAGACTACAATGAGATACCACCTCACACCTATAAGAATGTCTACTATTAAATAATCAGGAAACTATAAATGTTGGAGAGGATGTGGAGAAACTGAGACACCTATGCACTGCTGGTGGGAATGTATAATGGTACAGCCACTATGGAAGACTGTTTGGCAGTTCTTTAGGAAACTAAATATTGACCTATGCCCTATGACCCAGCAATAGTACTACTTCATATATACCCAGAAGAACTGAAAGCAATGACACAAACCGATATTTGTACACAGATGTTCATGGCAGCATTATTTGCAATTGCCAAAAGATGGAAATAAACCAAATGCCCATCAACAGAATAGTGGATCAACAAAATGTGAAATATGCATATGATGGAATATTATGCAGCAGTACAACAAAATGATGTCCTGAAGCACATGACAAGATGGGTGAGACTTGAGGACATAATGCTGAGCAAAATTAGCCAGACAGAAAATCACAGATGTTGTATGATTCCACTTTTATGACCTGCATAAAGGTATAATTAGAGACTTGTAATATAGGATACAAGGGACTTAGAGATACATAGAAGGTAGAGATGGATGAACCATTAGCTAATGAGGTTGAACTTCATTAGTTGAACTAATTAATTAAACTAATAAAATTTTAGTCTGCCAAAGCTGCCAGAATGCAACACACAGAGATGAATTGGCTTTTAATAAAAGGTGGTCTATTTAGTTAAAAATGTATACTTCTTCAGAGGAAAGGCAGCTAACTTTCAACTGAGGTTCTTTCTTACACGGGAAGGCACAGGGTGATCTCTGCTGGCCTTCTCTCCAGGCCTCTGGGTTCTAACAGCTTTCCCCGGGGTGATTCCTTTCTGCAGCTCTAAAGGCCTGGTCTGAGCTATGAGGGTTGAGATGAGTTATGCTGAGCTGCTTGGGCTGTGCTACAGTGAGCTCTCTTATTTAAGCTTCCAGCCAATTAAATCTAACATCGTTCATTGCAGCAGACACACCTCCTACCCGATTGCAGATGTAATCAGCAACAGATAAGCTTCACATGCCATTGGCTCCTGTTCACAGCCGCAAAACTAGGCCTCTTCACCTGGCCAAGTTGACACCTGAACCTAACTACCACAAACTCCAATGTAAGGGAATAGATATGAGTGAAGGTGATTCTCTAGTGGGTCAAGAAGCAATATTACCATATTGAAGATGAACAAGATTGAAGGAGGTTGTATAGACCGACGTGTCCCACCGACTCACACTAGAAACATGAATGAGTTCTCATAAGAATTACTTCAAAGATATTATTCTTGTATAAAGAGTGTTTAAGTCCAGGGCACAGGGGAAAAACTGCTATTGCATGCTATGAACTATGTTCAAAAGGAAACCATCAGAACTACCACAGCAACAGCAGTGGTAAATAATGGGATGGGGACAAGAGTTAAGAGGAGGTCTAGATCTCCTTTTCGGCGAGTGTGCATTTATTGGTTTTCTGTCTCTTAGGAACAATTAAATTATCTAAAATTGAGAATATTGATGCGCTGTGCACTTTGGGCCTTTGACATGATGCCCGATGAATGCAGGTGGCCGAAGGATGCACTGACGAGAAGTAGAATGGCGAAGTATGGTGTATACTCATGAACGAAGGTTGTGCTGCTACAAAAAGGAACATTGTTGTGAGGCATGCAATGATGTGCATGAATATGTGGGATATTTGGTGAGACAAAACAAGTCAGAAACAAAACAACAATAGTATGGTCACCTTTAGAAAATGCTTATAAGAAAACAGGGACCTAGATTTTAAGCTTTTAGAGCAGACACATTAAATCTGGAGTGGTGATGATTATTTCTGGATTTTGAGAGGCTGTTTTATATATATAACCTGATATTTAGAGATAAGAACAAAGCTAAACAGGTTAGGGTTAAAGTAATTCAGAACATAGGGGTAAGGAAGACAGAGTCTATATTTTAGAACCACACATACTCTTTGAGACCAATGGAAGAGAGGTTTGATCTGGAACTGAAATTTTCTGTAGTGCATAATTTAATTCAACCTATCTGTATAGCTTATTTGAACAACTGAAACACAGAGAGCACAGAATGAGAAAGAGGTTCTTTAATCCTGAATAGATTGTTGTAATGCTTGGAAACATCCTAGAGTATATTAACCAGATAATCAAAAAGTATTTGGCACAGTCCTCTGAGGGAGGGGAGAAAGAATATAGAACTATTAAACCTTACCATCAAGGAGTCCCCTGATATTGGGTCAAACTTTAGGGACACCCAAATCAATAGGCCATGCTCTTGATCATGAGGCTTACTCTTATGAAGCTTATGTAGGTAGCAGAGCAGCTTAAACTACCTATAGGCATGCCTTAGAGTTACTTCTGGAGGACCTTCATTGTTGCTCAGTCTCTCTAAGCCCAACTCTGCAAGTGATATTATTGCCCTCCTCCATACATGGGACATGACATCCAAGGGTGAAAGTCTCCCTGGCGACGTGGGAGATGACTCCCAGGGATGATACCAGACCTGGCACTGAGGAATCAACAATTCCATCCTGATCAAATGGGGGATAAGAAGTGTCACTAATGCAGTATCAGTGGCAAAGAGAGTTCAAATAGAGTCAAGAGTCTACTTTGGAGGTTGCTCTTATGCAGGCTTCTGTTAGACCTTGCTACCTATCATAACCTGCCAACCCCCAACCTGGACCATTCCAGCCAATCCTAAAGAACACCTAGGGCAATATACAAGATTCCACAAGGTTTCCAGGCACTAGAGTAACTTGCCAGAAACCTACAACCTCCAGATGGGTCCCTGGTCCAAATAAGTCCTGAAACCTAGCCCAGCCTCTCCAGAACATCAGATAGTTCCATCTCCCTACCCCATATTACTGACAGATCCTTCCAATATCCAAAATTTAGAATTGCCATAGTCCAAACAACCCTAAAGAGAGGGATGGAAAGATCAAAGGTGATGGTGGAGTTACACATAGAAGATAGGACTTAACAAATGAATATGAATGCTGAATCATTAAATTGATATCTCTTTTAGTCGCCAGTACTTTAGAGCAGCTAGAAGTAAAAATCTAAAATTGTGGAATTGTAACCATGTCAAAGTCTGAAATATGTTCTACAACTAATTGTGGTGCTGTACTTGGAAAGTCATAGCTTTTTTGTATATATGTTATTGTCCACAAAAAAAGAAGGGAGAAAAAGTCAATTGTGATGATAAAAATGTATTTAAGCCCTCTAACCTCCTATACTCTGGAGCAGATAGAGGGAAAATATGAGAGGAGTGTATGGTAGTCCATGACAAACTCTGGGGTCTATCCTGTAACTACTTTTTGAAGAGTGCTTTGAAAACTATTGCTTTTTTATTTCTTTACTTTGAATATATGTTATACTATACAATAAAAATAGTTAAAAAATAAGTTATGACAGCTAAAAAAAAAATCTTAAGGTGATTTGTATTTAGTTTTCTGTGAATAAGAAACTATAAACATAAGATTCTGTGTTTCACCCCAACAGATGTGATGCTTTACGTAGTTCTGAGACATGACCCCAGGAATCTTTGTTTCAAATAAATACTCCACTGTCTTTGATATAGATGTACTAGGTACAAGACTTTGAAAGACATTGTAATAAATAGATAAAGGAAAATTGGATATGAAATATCTGAATAACTATCAGGAAGAATAGGGTACCATGTTCTGAAGGCAGAGATATGCTTAAATCTCTTAACTAACGGGGGCTTATTATATGGATACATAAAATGTGCTAGAAAAACAGAACATATTAAAAGTCACAGTAAATTTTAATGGATGAAAAAAACAGATCAAGACATGGTGGAGTGCCGGTAAAATAGTGGGTTGTCTTCTTGTTTCCTGAAGCTCCTGACTCTTGAACTTCACCGTTATAGAACCGCACAAAAACTGTCTTGTCCACTATTTCTACTTCTACTAATAATTTCCTCCAACCCAAGTCTTGGTTAACTCATGGCTACTACTGCCTCAAAACCTTGCTCCTCAGGTCTGCTTCCACTTTCAACATAATTATTTTTATTAAGAAAATGTACAGCAGGTATTTACTATAACTGCTCATTTCATACTAAACACATTGATCCGCATGATCTAATTTAAATATCCTGCCAACCTTATGAGGCAAACATTAAATTAAGTTTTGGAGTCAGGAAACTAAAGCTTAGTAAAGTTAACTAATATCACACAGGCCACAGACTTAGTATGTGTTCAATGGAGAATTTCAAATCCAGGTTCGGTTCTGACCCTCGATGAGCTCCTTATGACCACAGTGTGTTCATCTCTTTGAATGCCGGGCATGGAAAGGAGAAGACCTCTTTAGACACTAGAGCAGAGTTTGATGTTGATGAGCTTTTGTTCACTACGTTATTCTCATTGGCCAGTGATGACGTGTAGATCACATCTTCCAGGTCCATCAGTGGCAGCCTGGAGAGTAGGTTGACATGGTCCAAAATATGGTGTCTCGTCTGTACAACTCACCCCATAAAGCTGCTTGTGAAATGCACACTCAGAAAACATCTAATGTAAGATCTTCATTAGAACTGTAATCATTTAGATATTAAAGAAAAGACTATTTCTTATAGAACAAACTGATGATTTGCCATGCAAGTTTTGGCTCATTTCTTCTAGAATTTTCAAATTTATCATGAATTATATGTTCCCTAATGGGTGCTTTACTGTGCAGAAAGGTTTTTTATAACAGACACTTTATTGCCATCATTTGGAAAAAAATATTTTAACAGCTGAATAATAATTGAACCCACGCAAACCTCATAGAAGTATCACGTTATATTTCTACAGTACAAATGCATTATTTTTATATTTAAAAGTAGATTGTACGAATTATGCCATTGATAAAAGTTTAATTAGAATTTTACTTGACCTTAAACAAGTAAGAATAAAAAGACAACAATTTCAGTCAAAATTCAGGAGTAGGTTTATGTACATTCTTTTAAAACTTGTCCAAAACATAAAGATAGTATATAAAATATTTCATACAGTTATTAAGATATAATAGCCACATTGAAACCAAAAGGCAAACATTTGTTTTTGCAGAAACAAAGAACAAATGTTTGTTTATATTCTAGGTTTCTCCTTGTGGACGACCCTCAAGCTTCCTTTGCTTTCTCATACAACATAAAAATTTACCCTTCCACATCCAGAAGTTTTCATTTTGGCATTGCCAAATCTGTAAATCCTTTGCATTATGATTTGTACCTTTTGTGCATAATTTAAAAATCTTTCTTTCTACCCAGGGCTCTGTTATATTGTTATATTATATATTGTTAGGATTTTATTCTAATAACTTAAAAGATTTTCTTTGCACATTTCAATTTTTAATCTTTTCAGAATGTATTCTGAACATTGTGCTCTTTTTTTTCAATAGGTTGTTCATATTTAACTTCAGGAAAGTTTTTTCTTTATATTTTAGTATTTTGTCTTTCATTTGTCATGTTTATTATGAATCCAGCTTATGTCTATGTTAAGGGTTGTTTGTTGCCTCATCTATTCTTTATGCTTTTATTTCTGTTCATTTCGGGTATGAGTAATTTCATTAGGCCTAACTAGCACTAATTTAACCGTATTTTGAGGTATGCTTATTTTATTGCTGTTGTTCTTAATATGGAATTATCTCTAAATTTATTACATTTCTTTTTCTTTCGCAATTGTTCCATCAGTTCTGGTAGTTTATGTTCCACAGTCTTTGTCCTAAAATCTCTCCTTTTCTTTTTTGAACTTTTCTAACTCTTCCTTCATGCTCTTCTTTTAAGAATTTGTATTGTCTGTGTGTTTATCTCCTAACATGGACAGTTTGCAATCCTCATGCGTTTCTTAATATGCTGTTCAATTTTATCCTCTGCCTTTTTTCTGTTATGCTTCTTTTATTTTTTGTTTTTCTATATTTGGATTCTTATAACTGTTTGTATAGTTGAATTCTTTCTGAATACTGCTTTGAAAACAGCTCTCCACTTTAATCTCTAAGCAATTGTGATTTACATACATATATATGTATATATAATGTGTGTGTGTGTGTGTGTGTGTGTGTGTGTTCCTTTATTCCTGGTGAGGCAGAAGAGAGACAAGAGTATGGGTTATATCAAAGCTGTCACATTTGCTCAGTTTTCCCCTAAGTTCCTCTCAGTTATCATAACATGTGACTCAGCAAGCACTTCTCCCTCCTTTTCCTCCTTTAGGGTTCAGAGACCAGTGGTTCTTAAATTTTGGCCCCCTATCCAGCCATATCTTTATTAACTGGAAGTTTTTTAGAAACGCAAATGTGTGAGCCCTATCTTTCACCTATTGAATCAGAAACATTGTGTTTGAGATCCCGCAATCTGTGTTTTAATAAGTCCTACAGGAGATTCTGATGCATGCCAAAATTTGAGAACCATAGATAATAAACAATACAATTTCATGGCAAGTCTCTCAGCTCCTCTTTCTCTGTGATTCTATCTCTATTCAATAGTGTCAACTGCTCTTGAGCTAGCTTTCTTTAATGTGCCCAATTAGTAACCTTCATTTTATTGTTCTCTTCAGTGATTGATTACTGTGGCTTTCTAGTGAGTGAAATTTACTTAGGGTAAAATGTATATAGCCTGTTCAGATCTAAGGAGGAATTTGCTAACCTCAAATGGCATTTTTGTCTAGACTGGATTCTTCTACAGAGTTGGTGTTTCAGGATTGACACATTTATAGTGCATCAATATGAGTTGCTTCCTCCTTCAATTTTTTCTCTTCTGACCTCCCCCATGAGTTGAACTTAAAAATCCTTGGAGAAAAAATATAAGGACACAAAAGAAACTTTTTAAAAATTAACTTTAAGTAATTTGCCATTCAAACCCAAAGGTTTAAAGGGTTAAAAAAAACAAGAACATTGAGACATATTTAATCTTCTGTTCACAAAATTCAAATAAATAAGGCTAAATGTAACATGGTACATTATAAAGAAGATTTCATGGGATTTTTATTGAACAAAACATTTAAAAACTATAAAATTATTGATAAGATTGGAATTTAGTTTAGCAAATAATAGTAATTTAAAATATATTTAAAATTAAAATATGTTGGTAATTTGTTGATATATATACTCTGTGGTAGGCTTGCAATCATTTAGATATGCTAATAGATCTTCTTATATGAAACCATAAATAAAATCATGGAATTGCTTTTGTGTAAATAGAAGTAAATTTTCAGTGGGTAACTTCTTGATGCACATAAACAAGAATCATCAAGCAGGAGTTGTTCCAGGTGTAAAATGTCCTCAGCTAAGACAAGAAATGGACAAATTATCTAGCAACACCATCTATTCAATGAACATTGGAACCTGGCCAGACTCAGCATAGTTTTGAATATTTATGGAATCGTCAAATATATGTACTAACCAGAAGGTTATTAGGTTTCAAAAATTGATCAGAACCCTGATATTTTAGAGCTATGAGGTAACTTTGACAATAAAATTATTGTCTTTATTTTTGAATTAGATAAAACAAAAGCAAACTTTCAAAATGCTACAAATACTCTTCACTACACAATAGTCACGTTTAACCACACTTCTTGGCACTTTGTTCTTTTACACCAAAATTTTTCTGGTAACAAAAATCTTCATAGTCCCTTAGTCATTGATTGATTTCAATAATGACTGGCAACCTTGGTACTTAGTCCTCAAAGCATGAATTTCATATTAATAGTCTGAATCTTTTATGCAGAAAATTAATTTTTGTAATCCAAGAAGGAGAATGAATTCTCAACTATCTCACAAACGAAATGTCTTTTCAGTAAAATATGCATGAACTTATCTCAGACCCAAGATCTTTTGTTGGATATTTATCCTTATTGGTTTATTGAGTCTTATTTTGGTCTCTGTTATGTCTCTCTCCCCCTCTTTCTCTCCTGCATTTGCAGTTAATATTCCTTTTGAATATTCAGAAAAATGAAATTATATTTATTAAGAGAAAATATTTCCTCCTCAAAGCTCCCCCTCATTACACTTTCCATTTTTGGAACTTTTATAAAATCAGGCTAGCTTTCATTGACTGTGTAGTACACATTAGACTCTATGCTAAGGATTTAACTTATCAACATTTAATCTTTTAAAAAGTTTTCTTAACTTTTTATTTCAATAACTGATATAGAGCACACAATGTAATTTTATCCACATTCACATGTACAATTAAGTAGTATTAATTATATTCATAATATTGTGCTACCACCATCACTGGCATCCTTTAACTCTTTTTTTCATCTCTTCGAAAAGAGGTCACTTATCCATTAAGCCATCACCCCTCTTCTCACCTTGCCCACCCTGCCTCTGATACCTATAAACCATCATCTGTCTTTAAGAAGTTTGGTTCTTCTAGGTGTTTCATAGTAGTGAAATTATACAATATTGGTCTTCTTGTGACTGGCTTATTTCACTCAATCGGATGTCTTCAAAGTTCATCCGTGGTGCAGAATGCATCCAAACTGCACTCCTCTATGGCTGAATAATGTTCTGTGATATGTGTATACCACATTTTGTTCATGCATTTATGTGTTGATGGAAACGGGTTGCCCCAAACTTTGGCTGTTGTGAATAATGCAATCATGAACACTTGTGTGCAAATATCTTTTAATACTTTGCAATATATACTAAGAAATAAGATAACAGGGTCATATGCTACTTCTATTTTCAGTTTTCAGAGGAACTTCCAAGCTAATATCCACAGTGGCTCTGATGTTTTATAATGCCACCAGTAATGTATAAGTGTTTCTATTTCTCCAAATCTCCAAATCTCCAACATTTATTATATCCTGTTTTTTGTTGTTGTTGTTGTTAATTACAGCCATCCTAGAGAGTGTGAAGCAATCTTAGAATTTATTTTTAAGGAATGCATTATTTTATCCATCTTATTGTGAGTTAATTCATAGTGATTAAGTCACACAGCTCCAGTTCTTAGAGATAGTAAGAGTGAATATAGTTCTGTCTAAAGAAACATCACAAAAATATTTAATTTTCACAAAGAAAGCTGTGCACAGTTTTTTAAGGACATGGAGGAAAATTTTTCAGTCTTCTTCTGTACCAAGAATTTTTCTTTTGCTCGTTGACATGGTTTGCCTTTGAGGTAGTCTCTTGAAGGACACTTTGCCTTCTGAAAGAAGTCAAATTCTTGTTTAAAGCTCCATGACTTTTATTGTATGGCTCATAGGGGATCAAAGCTATAAGACTGTTTCTCATAACACTGTATTGCATTATACTAGAAAGGCTGTGTTAAAGTGAGACCATCTTACACGATTCTAGAAATTTGCATTTTCCTAAGTTAGAAAACTTTTTAAATAACCAAGAGTACCCTGAATTTAAATCATTAACATTTTATTTATTTAATACTGTATATGGCTATCTTTCATTGAAATGAGAGACTTAATTGCATTTCAGCTTAAAGAAGTCTTTCAACTCTTTTCTTTACCAGTTAAAACTTAAATTCTGTGATTAAAAAGCTGGAGTAGTCATAGCTCCATTAAAGCTAGACAAATAATTATCTCTGCTCTGTGAATAGCATTAAGTCTGCATATTTTGTGACATACCATTATTGCTCTTCTCCTTTCCACTTAGTTCCATTCACTGAATTAAAGTGTATTTTTAGCTCCTCCTGTGGGTATATGGGTTCACAGTGTTACACTACTTAAATTACTAAGGAAACATTAACCAAGTGAGTTCAAGTTCAGAGGGCAAGAATATGGAATAAAAGAAGAGGAAGATTTTGAAGTGATGTAATGTAGGTAAGGAGGGTTAATGCATGGACCATTTGGAAGAGATAAAGAATATGTTGAAGGCATGCCGTGTTCTCTTGATGTTGTCTGACCTTGTTATGGAAAGCCCTGACCTGGTTAGTTCTAAATTGGAGGCAAAGCCTTTCTCATCTTCAGCAGTTGTTTCTGGGGGGTAAAACAAGATACTCTTCCTTGTGGATCTCTACTCTAGCTTCTAGGGCTCATGTGTCAGTTGGATGGAATGTATTAGTCACTGTATCAGCCTCTGACTGAAAGGAGCTACGCTATCAACCTCACATGTTTTGGAGCCAGGCAGACAGACAGAAAAATATCTAGGTAGAATAAATGAATAATTGTTCATTCCTTTCCTTGATATTAAATACACAGTAAGGAGATGAAGCACTTATACTGAACAAAATTAGACATTTATAATGAGATGGATAAAAAATTAGTTTTAATTCAAATTTAAAATAATTCATTTTTGCTAATATACATAGATATTTCCTGGCTATTGATGCCTTATGAGTCTTAAGTAAGGTGCTTTAAACTTGCTTGACTATCCAAATACACATACTTTTTTTGTACATGGTAATTGAAGCTGTTCACCAATGTAATTTAGATAAAGTTTCAACTGCCAAGTCCAGTGACTAACTTCCAAATGTATAATGAATTTAGTTCCCAAAATATATGATTACGTTCTAGGGGCTAAAGGAGTGGTAAACATTTCATATCATTATCACCTTCACAAACTCAAAATGACCTAAAACTCTCAGAAATCCACTGAGAGTGAATCATTTTTTTCAATTGAGTTTGAGTATAGAAATGAGTAAGCTGGAGGGAGGTTTTCCAGCATTTCCCCCAGGGCTTCTAATTCATGACAACCTTCTCTTTTGAACATTTCAGAAACCCCAAGAACTATTTAGTATAAGAAAATTTTCATAAGCATACATGGCCCTGGCTGTATTACTCAATGGGTTAGAAATAATATGGAATTATACATTATTATAATGATCATACATGGGGTTTCTAACAGGAAAGGATGCTATTTAACATTGCTAAACTGTGTTCTTGTAGGTGGGAGCATCTTCCTTTTTGATCCCATGGGGAAATTAATTCAATCAATCTAGGTCATATATTTAATATAACCTGTAACGAAAAATATTATAGTTTCATAAGTAATTTATATACTTAATGAAGTGTTTGGAGTGATATCTACAAATTCTCTATTTCAAAGAGTAGCATTTGAAGAATTATAAATATTTTCAGAGCAAAATGGGCAAAACTTTCATTTCATTTGATTTCCAGTCAATGTGGATTCTTCCTCAGGACTCCCTTTCCTGATGCAATTTTAGGCATTTTTAAAGGAGGGGTAACGGCAAGTGAAAGGAGGTGAGACTCCGTCAGCCGACAGTGCTGGTGCTACTTCTTAACCAAACTTTAAAAAGTGACCGAGTCTCTCTGAGTCCCCATTTTCCACCTATAAAATGGAATAAACAATACTTATTACATAGGAACCAATTATCATTGAAATAATTAGTATTGGCAAAATGTTTGACACATAATAGACATCCAGTGAATTTTAATCTTCTTTAGCGTTTCTCTTGATGTTGCTTGAAAGATGATTTTTCACAGTGCCTTGAACTCTGGTGATGTTTCAAGTCTTCCTTCCAGTAAGCACAATCTTCATGATGTAAATATGGCATTGGATTAAGTGCAACCAGGCCTTCTAGTCGGTGGCCCACTTAGCATCTGCCCAGGCTCTTAATTCTTATCACCCAGAGACTCCAGAATCCTTTAAGACTAATCACTCTTCTTACTAATTCATTCGCCATCACATAGGACAATCAGGACCTGATCCCCGGGACTGTAGGGACTGATATGGGGATGAACATGAACTGCGAGCTGGGTCAATGCTTTCCTTTAACGGGATTGTTCTCACTATAACAATTGGCCAGAAATACTTCTCTACATTGGCCAGAATTTATAATATAATCTAGACAGCTAAATATACCAGTGTTTGTGTTCCTTAAAACATGGAAACATATGCATGCAGTTGGGGCAGAAGGATCTATCAGAAAGGTGGAAGATGAGAGAGAAAACGAGAGATCTCTCTCATCGAGCAAGCATTTACATTTACTTTTCTGCAAAACCAGCTTCACTTTCATTCTTTCTAATTATAACAATATAAAAAATCTCCTTCTGTGCTTTGGTTTGTCTAAATTGGGTTTCTGCTAATTGCAACAATTAATAAACTTCTTTCTCTAGAATCCATTTTAGTGTACATCGGCATCCCCTAGAGGACAGTGAGTATTTCCTATTTGGGGAATCTGTGTCTGAATTACCACCACAATCTCTATGGATGCTGTCAGGATGATTTGATGCAGACAGCTCATTTGCCACACTGAGATATATTCATATAAAGATTATTTATATCATCGTTAAAATATTGATACATGCTTTTCCTTTTTGTTCAAGTGAAGTGTCTATTATAAATACATAATTTGCTCTTCCTATGATGCTCCAAAAATATAAATAATTCTTTAAATGCTTTATATGTACCCAGTACTAGTGATTCACCAAATTAACATTGTGCAAATCAATGATAATACTTGCAGCTACATAATTATTTATCTTACGTGCATTTTTCTTACTGCAGCGGTTTCTATCCAGTGTTCTCTGACCTAATGAAGTAGAGCTTCATGTTCTTTAGGATTTTCAAGTCTTAAAGCATAGCAAAAGTTTAGCTAAAAGCATTATGTTTGCTTTTTTTTCCAACTTCACAGATTGTTTTTATTAAATAGCTGCTATTTAATGGACACAATTGTCTGTCTGCATTATTTTTTTCATATCCGAATGATACTTCTAGGTTTTCAAAGCCCTTTGCCCTAACTTATCAATTATTCATTTTACCTGTAACTATAGTAGAATGTATATGATTCTCTTTCACAAATGTAGGCTTGTAATTTGATGTACCATAAAAATGGTAGAAGGTATTAAATGGTCTATGAAAAGCATTACACACTTAGTATTATCACTATCATAAGAACAGGCTAAGATGGGCTTTAAGTCCAAATAACAATGACTGTGTATAATGTGTGTTCATAGTCTTACCTTTTTAAAAGATTTCAGTGACAGAGAAGGAAATGTTTGCATAGTCTTGGATGAGATAGAAGCATTTGGTGGTATGAACTGAAGCACAAATTCCATTTTTTACTTCTGCTTAAGATTTAATGAATTAGTCTTTAAAAGTATCTGGGATTGAAAAAAAAAACATTATGCCTAGGCTATTTTCTTGGTTTTGATCATAGTACTAAAATTATATGTTGTTAATTTTAAGGAAAGCTAGGTGAATAGTATACGTGATTTGTCCTAATTTTACAACTTTTCCTTAAGTCTAAAATTATTTCAAAAATCAAAAGTGTAAAGATTTCAATGGATTTTAAAAATGTTTTCTTGGGTGCATGAGTGGTTCAGTGGCAGATTACTTGCCTTTCATGCAGGAAATTCTAGGGATTCAATTCCCAGACCAGGCACCAAAAAAGAAATGTTTTCTTCAATTTGATATGGCATATTTATATTTCTCCACATGAGATTCCTTAAAAAGAGCAATTTTCTTATAAATCAGTATACTTTATAATACTTAGGAAGAATTCAATCTAAACTAAAGGCATTGGTTCAGTGTTTGCAGTTATAGTGTCCTACACCATTTCATGTCTACACAAAGGTAGCGATGAGTGCTGTCCTGATCTTGAATCTCTTCAAATATATAATGGGGGTCATTCATTTATCCTCCATAAGGCAAAAGGGGACCAGAATTAAAATATGAATTTTTTTGTTTGTTTGTTTTTTACTTTTTGAGACTAATTAATTTATAAAGTGTTTAGTGAGCATATAATAGGCCAAGTACATGGTCCCTACTCATAAGGAGCTTACAGCCTATTAGGAAAAACAGACATGGAAATTCAGTACGATGACATACCAGGCACTCTGACTAGCAGCACACACTTTTATTAGTTAAATAAAAAACAATTAATGACCACTTACTACATTTTTTCACTAAGGACACATTGTTTTATTGAACATGGGAGTCATGGAATCAAACATATCATTGATCAGTATTGTCAGCAAAACTTATGTTCAACTTATTGTGGCTTAATAGAATGTCCTCTGTTGCTCATAGCCCCTGGTTTTTCACAGGATAAAGCAAAATAATCAAAATGGTGGGATGCAATGTTTGTGGCAAAATTGGAATAACTCTGTTTGCATCAAATTACTCTTCAGAAGAAAAGCAATTAGGCATTATTTCCTACCATTGATATGATGGATATTATTTGACATGTGCTTGCAATCTGAATACCCATTTGATCAGACAAATTTCACATTCTTTTCCTCTGTATTTGGAAACTGAAACATTTATGTGATTACATTAAATCAATTACAGTATATTACTTGCCTGATTGAAGAAGAAAAGAATGTTCTTGCTCAACTGAAAACCAATGTACCCAATTTATAATTCCTCTAATTTAAAATAATTATGATACACAAAATGTAAAGCCATTTATTATATTTCATTCATCACATCAATTTTCCCTTAGTTTTAGACATAATATACATTCTAAGAATCATTTTGCAGTCTCTGACAATTTCAAGAAAATAAACAAATGTATTTTCATGTTATTTACCTCTGAGAAAATAACATGGAACATTTATAACAGAAGGAAGTCCGGTGTATTTATACATGGAAAAAGAAAAATATATGGGAAATTTGGAGAAGGAAGAAATATGAGCCCATTAGGAATATTGCCAGTGGAGAATTGTAGAAACCTTTTAATTACTCTCTCTCCACTTAAATCTACGTATCTTTCCAATTCTAGTAACAAAATTTACACTTACGATAACTAACTTGGCGTAACTACTCTATGCTTAGCCTGGACATAGTTGCAGCCCAGGAGAAAATTACTGAGATGGAAAATTATAAAACTTTTTTTATCTCAGGAAATACACATTGTCTAATTCTGAAGGGAAAATATAAACAGAACAACTGAAATGTGTATCTGTTAAGTGCTTATAATTAAAATGTATTTAGCTAGAGTCTTTAAATATTTTAATAAATATTTTATTTCATGACATGAACTAGCATAAATAACATTTCTATGTGTATTTTTTATGTAATTAAAACCTAAAGAAACAAAAATATACTTACCTGATGTGCCTCGACCTTCTGAAAATTATTTTACTGTCATCCTTGGAAGATGCATACAATACCACCCTGTTTTAGTTTTTTAAATGAGGCTGGAATGCAATATACCAGAAAATGAATAGTTTTTTGCTTTTGTTTTTGTTTTTGGGGCACAAGATTCAGGAATCGAACCCGGGTCTCCTGCATGAAAGGCAGGAATTCTAGTCACTGAACTACCCATGCACCCATGAACAGCTTTTAAAGAGAGAACTTATTAAGTTACAAGTTTAGAGTTCTAAGGCCATAAAAATGTCCAAACTAAGATATCCAGAGAGGGATACCTTGTCTCAAGAAAGGCTTATATCTGTCACATGGGAAGGCACATGGCTGGCATCTGTTGGTCCTTGTTTCTGGATCCATTACTTCCAGCTTCTGACGCCAGTGGTTCCTCTCTAAGCATCTATAGGACTTCACTTAGCTCCTCTGAGATATAACTGGGTTCTGGCTTGCTTATCATCTCATGAGAAGGCACACGGAAATGTCTGCTGGGCTTTGCTTCTCCAAACATCCGTGTCTAGGCATCGGCTCTCTCTGACGGCACTCTAAGCACCGAAAATGTCTGTGTCTCTGGTGGTTCTGGTTTCTGTCTAGCTTCTGGTAGCTCTCTCAGATGCTGGTATCTCCTGGGGCTTCTGCATTTCCAAACACCTATGTCTGCATCTGTATCTAAGGTTTCTCCAAAATGTTTCCCCTTTTAAAGGACTGTAGCAAACAGATCAAGACCCACCTTGAATGGGTGGAATCACATTTCCCATCTAACCAAAAGGTCACACCCATAATTGAGTGGGTCAATCTCCATGTAAAAAAATCTGATCAAAGGTTTCCACCCTAAACAATAGGTTTAGCCCCACAATATTGGATAAGGATTAAAACTTGGCTTTTGGGGGCACATAATAGTTTCAAACTGGCACACATTCTAAGAGCATAGTTTCTACAAGAAAACTTTCTGCCTTGGTTCTATAGGTTACCAGCTGAATTATTTTGGAAGAGTTCTTGATATATGCTGTGTAAAACATGCACAATAATTGCACCCATCTCCTAGGGTTTGGGGAGGATAGGTAGAGTTTTGAACAACATTGTTTACATAGCAAGCTCTCAATAAGTGTAAGCTGTCATGAGCAATTTTACCTGTATTTTAGTAAGATAAATTGGGAACATTTAAATCTAAAGACATCTAATATAGACTTTTCAAACCCTACTGTAAAACTTTAGTTTGGATATTGGAAACATTGCAAGCATTAGGCTCTTTAGCTTAACTGTATGGAATTTAGTTAGTGGCCAGAGATGTATGCTCAGGTCCAAGCTCTGGTAAGACCTATCTGGGTGGAGTTTATATACTGACATTACCCATCTTCAGACAGAGAAACCTATATGATGGCTTAACAATTGCAAAATCAGGTGCTTTTATGATTCTCAGCAGAGTTGCCATTTACGTATGGATTTGATAGTTATGAAAGTGGTCTGCTACTATCTAAGTTTGGAAAAGATACATTCCAGTAACCAAGACATCGCTTTTTCTCTCTAGAGACAAAGTAATGTAGAACAATTACTCACTTCAGAAAAAAAAAATATGTTCACAGGAATGAAATGCAAAAATTTAATTATCTATTTGAATATATTTTTCATCTTTTAATGGTATTTTATATTTGATTTAAACTGTAAGTGAATCAGCAGAAAAGTTGCACATTTCTTTTATTAGAAAAAATGGATAGTTCAAAATTGCAATGATCACAGTATATAGCAAGAGAAATACATTTTAGAAAAATAAAGTGGCAAAGATTCTGAGATCCTGACTGGGTTAAGAAGTGACAGACTGACCCCCATTCATCTGAGTCAATCTTCATATTTTTCTCAAAGAATAACACTTCTTCTTTAAGTCAAAAAAATTGTTGTGATAGAAAAATGAAGTATTTCCTTCAACTACATAATTGATTGAAATGCAAAATAAGTCTTGAATAGTCTTTAGTAGAGAACTCTATAATTACATTATTTTCAGCTCTAAAAATTCAGTCTGATAGTTTTTGGTTCTATGAAATAGACAGTATGATTGTCTTCTCTGACAGATAATTCAGCACTCATTAACTTTTACTTGGAATTCACTCAGAAACACCCTACAGATGAATAAACACTATGATCCATCTTTTTTTTTTAAACTCAGAAAGCCAGACGATTTTTTATATCCTCCACATACTTCTCTTGTCTATATTTGATTAAATAAAAAAGAATTATCTTGTACTTGGTCTTCCAAAAGTTTGAAGTGTGACTAGTTTTGTTACCCTCCTTAAACAACTTGTTTTACTCATCACTGAATGAAAAATATAGAAAACTGTAAAATGAATCAATACTGTATTTTATTCCATAAGAGATTATACAAAATGATTGCATACTTTTTATTTTCATGTTTGACTTGTTTTCCATTTGGATTAATAGTGAATGCCTATTTTATTTTTATATATAATGTTCTACTTTTTTCCTCCAAATGTTTACAAATGATCAATATCATTTATTTAATATTGTATAATTTCTTAATTAGCTTGAAATGTCATACTTTTAATATATGACTCTGGTTTTACCTATGCAGGAATTCATTCCTGGGCTGTTTTCTGAAAATTCATTCTGGAAACATTTCACAATGTGAATTTCTTGAATTTTTACATGATTAGATACCCATGAGGCCAACTCTTTATTCCTCATTCCACTTTCTCATTTTGTTTTGTTTTGTTTTGACTCTCCTCATTGTTTTTTTCTTTTTTTTTTTTGAGTTAGAAACAGCATGTCTAATTCAATTTAAAAATCTCATTTAGATTTTGAAGTTAATTGCATTGAATTTGTGAATATAACTGCCACTTTCAAATACTGAGTTTCTCATCCAGAAATAGCACTAACCTTCATTTATTTATGCACTTATGAACTTCAGAATTTATATTTTATACATACATAAATCTTGCACATTTAATTAAATTGATCCATATAAATTCAAAATTTTGATTTGTAATTGGGATATTTCTATTACATTTTTAAATAGATATGGTTGATACATGTGAAGCTCCTCATTTTTTAAGGATAATTTTGTTTCTAGTTGACTTACTGAATTTGTATGGTATAGTGTTTAAGAGCATAGGTTAGGCAACAAAGCTATTTGTGTGTTAATCCTTGTTTTGTCACTTTCTAGCTGTATTATTTTATTAAACAGTCTCAGTCTATTCATCTGTAAATGGGGGTAGTACTTCATACATTTCTATTATAATCCAATGGGAACTTATGTAAATCATCTGACACAAAATTTTGCTTATTATTTTTTATTGGACATGAGGACCCTGTATTTCTAGGGTGAGGATTATATATGAATAAAAGTAGAATAATTTCACTTTTTCAAATAATAACTTGATCATTATTTCTTGGTTTTTTTTGCATTGGTTTCTTAGGACTCAGGAAATTCTTGGATATGTCTCATATATTGAAAAATCCTTGTTTGTTTCACTTGCTTAGTTGCATACTCTTCCAGTTTGAAGCTATTATGTACCCCCAGAAAAGCCACATCCTTTAATCCTCATTCGATATTGCTGGGTGGAATCTCTCTGATTGTTTCCACGGAGATGTGACCCACCGAGTTTTGTGGGTGGTACTTTTTGATGAGATGGTTTCCATGGAGATGTGTCTCCACCATTCAAGGTGGAATTGCTTACTGGAGGCCCTTTAAGAGGGGGCCATTTTGAAAAGAGCTGACAGATTCAACAAAGCCCACATAGCCCACATAGCCAGAAACTTTTGAAGATATGGAAAGAAAAGACCCCAGGGGAAGTGATTGAAGAAGCCTGGAGAGGAAGCTAACAGATATCTCCATGTGCCTTTCCAGCTGAGAAAGAAACCCCAAATGCTATTGGCCTACTTCAGCCAGGGTATCTTTCTGTGGATGTCTTAATTGGGACATTTTCATGGCCTTAGAACTGTAAACTTACAACTTAAAATTCTCTTTTTTAAAAGTCATTCTGTTTCTGGTATATTGCACTTTGGCAACTTTACAAACTAAAATACATATGAAAAAATTGGAAAAAATATCCAATTTGAGTAACTTTGTGACTCTATATTGATAGCATCTCCAGACATTAGCTGCCCAAATTTCCTGGAGAAATATAGTTCCTGTATTGCAGGGCTTGACACAGTTGACTATAGCCACAGTGTCTTCAAAAATGTTATGCCAATTGAAGTGTGTCTCTTTTTCAGAATCTTTCAAACTTTTTTTTTTGTCTACTATGGGAACAGACCCATCAGGTTAAGTTCTTTAGCTTCACTCTTCAGTTGTTGGGTATATGAAGGAACATGCTTCATACTATTCTTAACTGAATATTATAACCAACTGCAAACTTCCAGCAACAGTCATTCTGGCTGCTATGGTTCATTGCTTCTAAGATGCATGTTGTTTTGACTTTATAGCATCTCTGAAATATAATCCATAACTTACAACATTCTATCCTTTTTCAGATCTTTTAATTGAATCTCCAATAATACAAATTTATCCCATTTGTCTTTTGCAAAGAGAAGCACATGTGACAGAGAGGGTTTTGTGTCTATGATGACAGGCCTGATATTAAAATTCTTTTCGGTTTAATTCTAGGACACTTCACCTCTTTGTCCCCTAGTTTTCTTAAATGGGAATGATTTATCTGGTTGTCCCAGAGGACACAGAACAGTTGTTATTATCTGATCATTTTTGTATAATGCTTCTCATTCTGTGCTCCAGGACAGTCTGTTAATTTCAGGGAGGGCATATGACAAGCTATGGCGTAGTGTACTTAGAGGATTTTTTTCGTGAGGCAAGGATTTTTTGGTCTTGTACTTACCACATACATAGGTTTATATTTTCAGCATCTTATAATGCAAATTTTGCCTTTCAAAATGTCTAATAGACTATCTATTTTTTAGAAGAAACTCTGCTGTTGCTTTATTATATTAATCAAAGGTATATTACATTAAAATAAATTAATGTCCAGATATTCAAGCGTCAGGAGATTCTACAGGGAGTCATTAGGCAGGGCATGTCCTTTCCCCTTGTGTCAGTGATTTTGTGGGCACAATCATCTTTTGTGCAATTTCTCATACTGTATTGCTTTAGGATAGTTGACACAGCTTTACCAGTTGTTCTCATAGATGCTTGTACATTTTTCAACCTTACGAGGTATGAGTAACCTCAGGTTCCATGTAATTGATATTGGCTAGGGAAATGAGAGCAATGCAACAGAACAAATCTGGTCCTAATTTTTATGGATCTATATTCACTGGGGCATTGGAGCCTTAAGTTTTTTTTTTTCTTTTTTTTAACAAATTTCTATACAGGGAGTAGGATCCTAGCGTATGTCTGAAGAAGAAAGATTAACCTAGTGAAGATGATCATTGCCTCCCCTAATAGTGGACTAAAATGGAATCATTACATGTGTTCATTACAGAAGGAGTCATCTTTCAATGTGCACATTTCCTGGAACAATTTCGTATTACAGGTGTCATATAGGTTATTCATTTGTTTAATATAGTCTTTTTCTGTAGGTCTCATCCCATATTCTGGTTAAGCAGCATGTTATTCTAGATTCAATCTATGCTTGAATCCTGGTCCCAAAGGCAGGATTATTATAATTATTGCAGCTGTGGTGACACCACTACTTTGTAGGGCTATTATTGAACTGATTAAAGGTCACTTAAGACCTTGCCTACCTTTTCAGTAATGACCTATCTCACACTTGCATGTCATTGGTGGTTGTAAGGTGCCTAGGACTTCATCCACTTGGTATACAAGACTCAAATGTCCTATTAAGACATGTCCAGTCCAGACTTAAACTCTACAATGCACAGGTGCTATAACATGATACACCAGACCCAATGAATGTTGGTTCAGATTTCAACGAAAATGGTGCTTTGGCATCTATTGTTTTTAAAGAATAAAAAGATCATATCCAAGTGGACTGTACTTGAAGCATTATTGCATGATTTGGTCAGTACTAATTAAGGAGTAATTGCTTATGATTAACAAACTGAAAGTACAAGGACGCCAAAGGATTTAATAGAGTGAGTAGAAACCCTCTACGTACCTGACTAATGTGCAACCTGCTCTTGTCAACTGGTGATTGCAATTAAACCATGAGTTATCTGAACCCTTTTTCTGTCATGTTTCCACAGTCATTTTGGCAAAGATTATTAGATTATTATCTTCTAGTCCCCTCAGAAGCAAAACTATTTAGGCTATGTTTGCTGATATAATCTAGAGGAATAAGAATTTTGTAGTTTCAAGAGATGTTTGCTGCATTGTCCTGCAATATTAACGTGGGAGCAGTTGTAAAAATAGTTTTTTGACTGTTAGAAATTGGTGCAGCTAAATGTAAATAATTACTACCATTATGTAAATAAATATTTTGACCACCATTTTCCCAAGCCACAGTTCTGAAAATTTCATGCATGTAAAAGGTAAGACTTTTGAAGGCATCTTCCTTTTAAATTCATTGTCCATGAACCACAATTGAAAATTGAAAAGCCATTGCAACTTGTGCCAAACTATTTCATCCTTCCCTTTTTATTTTCCCAACATGCCTGATCATTCTTGGGAAGGAATCATACTGTTTGACCATTTGTAATTGTCATATATTGGGCTAGTTACCTTACTGAATAGAAGCATACACACACAAGTTGAAGCATTCATTCTCTTCATTGTTCACACAACAATAAATCATTTTTTTAGCAGCCAATCAAATGATTAACCTCTAATTACCCCATATTTTACAAGTGGCCAAAGTGGTTATTATTCTAACTAGAGATTTTTTACACAATTTATGGTAAATTATTTCATCACCATATTTTAACTTTACCTCATAGAACATCTGCCTATAATAGATATTCAAAAGTATTTTCTTAATTGCAGTGATCACAAGATTGCTAGCAAAGTGTTTTCTATAATATGGTAGGAAGAATGGCATAGATATGCATTATTTAAACCATATCTTCACTTTTATATTTTCTAATCTACTCACTTTTATTCAATGATTAATTTTGCTCATCTCAGCTTTGACTTTGGTGACTTAGAAAAATGAGTACTCTATTTCTTTTTAATTGTCATTTCTCTCAAGCTGCTCATCATCTGAATGCCCCAAATGCTTCAGCATTCAAGACCTATTGGACAAATATGACATTTTACTTCTAGATTCCCACAACTTGTTCCTGACCCTAAACTTGGATTGATTCTAAGGAGATATTGAACATAAAGAAAAATTTGGCCACCTCACTAAAATGTCTATTTTTGCGAAGGACTTACGTAGTTTTAGGAGAAAATTATCCCAATATCCATGATGCCAAGCAATTGGATCTGATCAAAGATATAAGATTTTCCACCTTATTATATATCTTGAGTCCACTTGGGGACAATCGCTTCTGTTAGGCAGGTTCCTTGATCAAATGTTACCAGGTCAGGCGTGCCATGGCTATGAACCATTGTGTGAAAAGGCTGTTGAAGAATGCTGGAAAATAAAGTTTTCCAAACACACAGCATTTTCAGCACTATATCTTGAGTGGAAGATATGTCTATATTTCTATATTTCTGTATACCTCTATTTCTACCTCTATGTCTATCTCATCTCTATCAACTCTAACTCTATCTCAATATTGACAAACCTATACCTCGAATATCAGGGAGCACTAATGATCATAATTACCATGGAATCTCACTGTCATATTGGCAGACTTGTAGAAGAATTATAGAGAGGTCATAGAAATATATTTCATATTTACTGTGAACAGTTTATATAAATAGAGATAGTTATGGAAATAGAGAATTATCTTCTTTAATTATGATTTACTGTTCACAAATATATTTGAGTTTATCCCTTCTCCCTTCAAGAAATGAGACACTCACAAAGATAGCATAAAGAACACTTTTATAAATGACCTCAGTCTCTAATGTAATGAACTGGTTACAATCTAGATATGAGGGCCTCTATTAATCACTTATTTCTATTCAATGACATAGAAAAGGTCAGGAAAAGATCCAAAACACAGTTGGGCAGCTTGGTGAAAATATAAGACACTACTGTGTAGGAGTTCACAGGTCAAAAAGAAATGGCCAGATGCGATGCCCCGAGGCACGGAGTGCCTTCTGTCATTCTTGCTGATGCTGAAATCTAACTCAGTCAAGAAAATAATCTACCAGATGTAGAACCTCAGGATAGAACACAGATCTAATTATCACCACAATCAAAGATAATGCTAATGTCAGTCAAGCAGGATCAGTTCCAGCACTCATTTCTACTAAAAGGTGAATTGTTTTGCTAATTCACTTTGGAAAAAAAAAAAAAAACAAAACTCGCTTGACACTGGGTGAGAAGCATGAGTTGACTGAAGTAAAACTCTAATCTAATTGATTCCTGCAATTCTACCAAACCTGCAGAAGTATTTTAGCCTGCATTTTAGTTCTTTAGAAGTAGCAGCTAATATATAACAGAGTCAATAAATAATATTGCTAATATTGTCTGGCTATCACGCTAGGGACCAAACAATGAAGTAACCAGTGTTGTAATGTCAAGGATAACAATGTTTCAGATTTAGGAGTATCAAGTGATCAGTGATTTGACTTTCTGGCAGGTGATTGACTAAACTCCATTTAAAGTAGTACATTCTTTTGCTCATTGAATGTGGTTATGGTGGGTAAACTGAGGCAAATCAGCTACTATTATTTTATTATTGAGTATATTTCAATAAATATTGTGTTGCTTTAGGAATATGATTCTTTGCATTCTTTGTACCAATGCCTAACCTTGTTTTCTGGCTGATTGCAAAGGAATATATAATAGCCTTTATTATATATTGCTCAGCAATTCATAATGATGCAGGAATGGGAAGAATTATTATCCCCATTTTCTATATGAAGAAATGGACTCAGGTGGAACTTCACTCACAAATAACAAGATTGGAAACAAAAGCAAAATTAACTCATGGTTTCCTAAGTAAAATCTTCTGCTCTTTAAAAACTCACATTTGAAAGGCAGAAAAGCACTAAATCAGAAAGGACCAAAACACATATAAATGAATTCACAAAGCGCACTTTGAAAGCAGTTCTATCTTAGAATGTATTTAGTATTTAGTTTAAATTTTGGTCCTTGTTTTCTACTGATATGACTGCTTCATCTCTGGGATCTTATAGCGAAATCCAACTTTCTCTTACATAAGTTGTTTGACGCTTGTGGTGATAGAGAAAATAACATTTCTAACTGCTCAGTTCCCATATCTGTAAAACTGGAAGTTGAACTAGATGTTCTTGAAGTTTCCTTTCAGATTTTAACATCCTTAAAACCTCAAATCCAGACGATGGCTTTGGTTCCGTGTGTTCTCCTGACCTGAATCCCTTATACTTTGTGGTGGAACTTTCTAAACTTTGAATTATCATTTTGTTTTGGAAAACATTTTTCCTCACCCTTTCCTACATCACCTTGTCTCCAGAGACAGGGACAGCTCTAGGACCTCTTCTTTTTCAAGCATAAATTTTAGTTGTTTCCTTCATTCTTTTTTTTTTAACCTTATTACACCTAAAATCTTCAAATAGTAATTATTTCCTTGACAATAAAATTTCGCAAAGTTGATAGGATTGTACCCTTTAAAGAAATTGATTATACTAAGCTAATGTCACCTTTAGCTGCTAAGAATATAAATTGATTAAAAGCAGAATAAGAACACTAACCAGTGTTGTTCTCTATTCAACTGAACATTGGCACAGAAAACGTGTGAAAAATTCCTTCTTTCAAATTTGGAAGGGAGAGTCTTTCTAGTGACGAAATCTGAATTCAAAATGTTTCCTTGATTGTGCATTGTAATCACCCTCTACTCAGAACGTCTTCATCTATTAAAAAAGAACTAATATATTCCTTTTTATCTGAGGATATTTTACCTTGTCCACAGTTGATAAACATAGGAAGTTGTAAAACTGGAATATTAGTCACATATAGTTTTTCTATGAATAGTTGGGTTATATATGGAAAGTGAATCAAATGCCAAAATGTCAAGGGGGATATGACAACAATGGCATTTGATCAAAAGATAAAGAAAGAAAGGAATACCATAGGAGAAGAGCCTATGTATTAGGGTGAAGTTAAAATTAGAAGGCCAATCCCTCATATATCTCCTAATGTTCTTGCTCTAAATTAATCCTTGAGAGGTAAGCTGTTGCAGCAGCTATAGTAAATACTGGAGCTTATACACTTTGGGAGAACTTCTTTTTAAAAAAATAATATAGAATTGTAAAGATAAAGATAAGTTTCAAAAGTGAATATAAATTAATAATTTCAAAATACTACTTTATAACAGTGACATAAAAAATCCATCCCAAATTACTTAATATTTGTATTCATTAGCTACAAAGTAAACCTTTGTAATACTTGTTTTCTTCATTCATATTTGGATCATTACTCTGATTGCCTCTTCATAGAACAATTAGTTTATCTTATATTTTTTTCTATAGAAATAGCATAAAGATAATTCAATCTCTTTAAACTTGGCTGGCAGAAAATAAAATAGTGTATTTATTATAATTATTTTGGGTTATATGTGGGATGCATAAATCTTGAAAGTTTACACATACATTCTTGCTGTAAGTAGTAAATTCCATTTGGGGCATTTTCTGTCAAGAATGAAAACAAAGAAAGGAAAAGAAATATAAAATACATAATATGTATAGCTTTTTTAGACATCTTTTTGACAAGAGAAAAGTTCCATTTTGGCTAGGTACTTATAAGGACAGACTCTTCCACTGCTAGCTTCTGGCTCTGTAAATTCAAGCATTGCTTCTCCTCTATCACCCATACCTACATTTTTGGGTCATGTTGCTATATAAGTAGGCACAATGGTGCTAGGGAAAGTTTTGGCAGCAATCCCTGTAACAAGTGAGTTCATACTTAACTAATCAGAATTATAAATGACTGTATACCCAAATGCAAAACCAAATATGTCTCCAATTCAGTTACTTTTTAACCTGGTCCTTAAAGTGACCTGAGGCTACCCCATTATCATCCAAAGGGAAAGTGTTAAACCAGGATGTCAAAGTAAAGTCTTCTGTCTATTTCCAATGAATTGTATTGGAAAGCTTTGCAGAATCAGACGAACATGTGAGCCATTGTAAAGGCTCATCCAAGATCTTAAAAAGGATTCACCAAAGTGAAGGTTGCTGACGCTTATAATTTTATTCGTTTCATGGTAACTAATACTTTCTAATGAACTAAAACAGTTTGTTAATACTGTTTTAGGAAAGACCTGCATCATGGAAGAGTTGCAAAATGTTGCAATGGAAAGCCTTTTACTTTGGTTCCCCTCCCCCCCTTTTAAAAACATAAACTTGTCATAATATCCCTTTAGTACAAGGCAGGATATGGTCTATACTCAGGATGCTAATCCTGGCATGTTGACAAATGCAAAAATCTTAATATTCTGTGAACCATACTGGTAGTTGACTGCCAGAAAACTGTCCCTTAACTATCTCTGTAATCCCCTTGAATAAATTTAATATGTATGATATCTCATTTGCAAATTTTTACTCAATGATTTGTTTCCTATCTATATTATTTGCAAGGCTCAAAGACCATTCAGCAATAGGTAATATCAAAATCTTAAATAATACAGCCCTTCTACTTGGGAACAGGAAAATATTGAGGTTAGAGATTTTGAGTAAATGAGAAACTTTTATTTTTGAGAGTGAATATTTGACTCTACATGGTTATTTCATAGTTATTGGTAAAACATCTTTTTATATTTTTAAAAGATTATTCATTTGCATTATATATTTCATTGCATCATGCAGGAATTAAGTCACCCTCACCTAAAACAGAAGAAAGTGAACATATGGAAAATGAATTCATTCAGGCTTGAACCTGCTAATTAAGCCCTGAAATCTAGACTTATTTCCATGAAACAAGTTATTTTCTTAAATCTCTAAATATGACTCCACCTTGGAAAAAATAAATCAAGCTTTCTTAATTTTTAACCAGACATTGCAATCTACCACTACTATATGCCATATATACAGGTTATAGATTCTGAAAGTATCTTGTTATGATAAAAAACATTACTTAACTGTTAATTTGGGGTAGCTGTTTAGATATTTTTATGTATATAAATTCACTAATTTCCATGAGTGAGGTTTAATTATCCCTCCATTTAGAAACAGAAACAGAAATTATTGCTCCTAAGGGCATGTGGATTTATCAAAAAGTATTGTTTTTCTCGGTTATCTGTCAAAAGAAATCTTCCCCTTCTACTTACCCAGAGACTTTGAGCAGACTTTGCATCCATACCATGAGATAGACAATTCATATGATCTGCTTGGTAAAAATATTCCCAATTATACCAGCATTTCTATATGGGTATTACACACTCTTTTATTCTTGCTGGTGACTGGAATTTTTTTTTAAATATAAAAGCATATTTAAGAGGAAACAAACCTGGTCTAGACTTCTTTAGAGGTGATAAAAGGAAAACCTATAAATAATGAGATCAGAAGACCTTTAAGTAAGTCTAAATATATTTTGGAGTGAATTAGGCTGAAATAAGAAAACAAAATGAAAAATGGCTTACCCAATGAATTCATGATTCAAAAATGAAAGGCATCTAAACCTACTGATCCTATACAATTTGATCCATGCTTACTTCCTCAAACTTTTCATTTGTAATTCTCTTTTTTTGGCCTCCTTTTCTTTGTACAAAAAAGCCATCCTCTTTCCTCTGCAGTATTCTCTGTGAGTCTTTTGGCTCTTTGGGTTCCTTTTGTCACTCATATCATCTTCTCAATCACTTGGATCTAAATGATTTATACAGAAATAAATGATTTCTGTTTCTTTTGCTGGTCTTGTTCTATTGGCTAGAATCTGTAATAAAATGTAAATAAAAGTCATGGCAGAGAATGTCCTTTTTCTAGAATTTAGGAAAATAAGATTTAATATTTGACAAAGTATATATTAGCTATAGTTTTTCATAGATGGACTCTGTAAGATTGAATAGGATCTTTTACTTTGTAGCATGCTGAGCATTTTAATCATGAATTGATTTTGTCTTCTTTCAAATCCATTTTTCTTTACTGCCACCGATATTGTATCTTTTTTCCTTTTTTATTCTGTTAATCTGTGCAATGAAATCAACTGGCATTTAGTGCTAAAAATCAACCTTGCCTTTCCGAGATAAACTTATAAAGTGGGATATAAAGCTGTATTTTTTCTTTTTGCAGAAAATATGTTAAATGATAATAAAGAAACTACAAAAAAGCTACAAAAAGGGATAAGTGAATCTATCTATTCTACAAAAAATAATAATGTTGGAGAGCGCACAATAACCTCTTTTCAAAACTTCTTATAAAGCTACACTAATCAAGATAAATACATAAAGGTAAACAAATAGTTAAGCAAATAAATGGACAATGAAAACAAAGTAGCTCATTGGGTAAATAATAGTTCTTATATCATGGTATTGACAAAATTGAATATCCATATAAGCAACAATGGAAACATCAACCCCTCTTTATACCATGGAGAGAAATTAATATGAGTGGAAAATAGACCTCACCTAAATATAAAAGTTAAAACTTTAAAAAAAAAAAGGAAGAATGAAGAAAAAATATCTTTCAGATTTTGGAGTAAGCAAAGAAAAAAAATGAAACAGTATAAATTGAACATTATTTTTTAAAACCCTTCCTTTATGAAAGCAGGCAATATTAAAAATATGAAAAGGTAAGCTGCAAACTGAAAAAAAAACAACATAATGCATGCAACTGTCAAAGAATTTCTATCCAGAATCCATAAAAAATTCCTAGAACTGAAAAATCAGAATAGAAAAATAAGTACATAAAATGTGGGGATAAAGTCTTCAATAGATACCTCAGAAAAATGGCCCCAGGGTACATGAAATGATATTTAATAACATTAAGTTGGTCATAGTTTCAAGTGGTGCACTCATTTGGGATACAGTTTGGCAGTTATTTCAATAACGATGCATATGCTTACCATTTGACCCAACAATTCTCCCCCTATGCATTTACCCAAGAGAAATGAAAGCATGTATGTGAATACTGTGTATATGTACTCTGATTAGCAGCTATATTTATAATAGCCAAAATCAGGGGAAAAAACAAATACCATCAACACATGAATGAGTATAAATTCTAGTATTGCACTCAACCATAAAAAAGAATGGATTAATCTCAAATCATCTGTTAAACAAAATAAACCAGGTGGCAGAAAAGAACACCTTCTATGATTCCATTATATGAAATTCTATGGGTTTTTGTTTATTAGGAATCGAAACAGTAACAACTTGTGCTGCGGTGTGGCAGAGTAAGAAAAAAGGAGCACAAAGTGAAAATTGAGTGTAGAGGAAATACGTTATTTCTTAATTGGGGTACTGGTTACACTGATTTATATATTTGTCAATATATTAAGAATCTACATTTTGCTGTTTATGAATTTATACCTAAACATTTTTAAAATGAAGGTAACTGTTTCCATCTTACTAGAAAAGGAGCAAAAGAGATGTAAGGAAAAATATATATGAATATGTATAGGTGAAGTTTCAATATGCATATCACAAAGAAGGAAGGACTGCTTTACAAACTTGAATATTACTATAAAGGCACATGGCACTAATTAAACCCTCTCATAAAAACATTTCAGATATATTAAGACAGTTTTTTATTCTGACTAAAAAAAAAAAAGTTCCATTCCTTGTTTTTCTACCCCAAACAAGAAGAGCTGTTGATGTTACCAGATAGCTAATTTATCTGTGCTTTGAAATTTCTTCATATTTGAGACATGACAATATATTTTGGGGAGAGTGCTAATGTACTGATTGTTGTAAGAGTTTTATATCACGTTGGAAACGTTAGGTTGTGTGCAAATTTTTAAAAATTTGCTTAAATTCTTTAATATGGAGTATTCAGGAAATCATTAGAAATTGTTTAATAGCTGCATTGCCAAAAGTAATCAATTTGTCATGAAATTTACCCATCCCTTCTTCAAAATAGAATTGCTATTCCCAGTTTCCCATCTATGAGTCATTGTACGTTTTTTTCTGAAAGCTGCCCCAAATTGTACTCAACAAATATTTGAAAAGACAAATTTGATTGGGAGAATGACACTTAGAACTTGAAGTATGAAATGTCAATACATATGAGAAGAACTTCATTTTTGTTTCCAGTTGTCAGTGGACAGAACAGTGCCCTGGATGGCTGAAGATGATTGTGAGAAATTAAGACCAAATAATAGCTATTGAGATTTAGTTGTATCATGTGTCTTATCTATCTCTTATTCTCACAGAGCTGAACACAAGTCCCAGAAATACTTATTTCTGTTCACAAAAGTGGAAAGCACAACAATGGCAGCTCATACTCTAGTGGGATTCCCAAATGCAAAAGTGAGCTCTTAGGCAATAACTAAACAAATCACTGAGGCATGTGGAGGAACTTTGGAGACAACAAATTAGAACCAAGGAAAATAGATATTTAAAATAGGTTCACTGTGTTTGTTCAGATATATAAATTAGGGAGCTACATCTACAAAAAAAAATAGCAGTTATGGAAAAAATTGTGAGCCTGGAAATGAAAAATGTAATTTCTAAATACAAAATTAATAGGTGGGTTGACTATAGAATGCATATATCCAAACACAAATATTTTTTGGCTTTTTTACAATAGAGATTTATTGGCTCACAATTTTGAGACTAGAAGTTCAAAATTGAAACATCAGATAGGCAATGCTATGTCCCCACAGACGATGGCATTTTGAGGCTGGCTATCAGTGATCCCTGGTCCTTGGCTTTGCTGTCACATGGGAATGTACATGGCGGTGTCTTTGGGTTCATTGGCTTCCAATGATTTTGAGCTTCTTGCTGCTTCCCATGGCTTCTCTCTCCACCTGACTTTACTCTGTTTATAATGAACTCAGGTAATCTAGATTAAAGCCACCTAATTCAGTTGGCCCATACTTAAACTGAGGTAACATTGTGAACAGATCTTTTGTGCAATGAGTCCACACCCACCATAGTGTGGACCAAAATAAAAAACATGTCCAAATTAGAGTACATAGTTGAATCCATACACAAGTATGCAATAATTCACTCATTTTATTGCTAAATAGTTTTCTACTATGTAGAAAGTCTATAAATTTGTTCACTTATCTACCTATTGATGACTATTGAGCTTGTTTACAGTTTGGGGCTATTACAAGTTTTTGTATAGAAATATTTCTCGCATAATTTTTTTTTTTATTTCTCTTGGATAAAAACCTAGGAGTACTATGCCTGAATTGTATGGTAGGAAATTTTTTTAACATTTTCAAACTGTTTTGCAATAGGTTTCTACCATTTTGCATTCCTACTAGCCAAAGAAAAATTTTATCACTTCAAAATGTTAAGCTCAGGACACAGAGATGGCATGCAAAGTATAAGAAGAAAAAGCAGAGACTTAAAGAATAGGCACAGAGGTGCTGACAGCTCCCTGTTAGTTGCAGAAGTAGAGAATAAAGATAAAGAAAGTGATGCAACTATTGAAGAAATAAAAGATGAGAATTTCTCACAATTAAAAGAGGACACAGATTAAAAGACCTCATGGAGCATTAATCAGTTTTTAGAAATCCAGATTTCAAAATGTTGTGATAATTTTTTCAAGAAAGAGAGAAATTTCAATAGCTAAGGAGTAAAGAAATAAATTACCCAAAAGCAATATTAATCAGACTAACTTTAAACAATTGTCATCAATATTTGGGAGGAAGCATTTCCTACAAAACAATAAAGGAAAATATCTTTGATTAAATAAATTCCATATCCAACCAAATTATGGTTTGAATGATTAATATAATGCTTAGAAGAAAATTAATGCATTTATCTCCAACAGACTATCTATGAAAAATTTGGGAAAATTTACTCCACTGAAGAGGAGTAGATCCAGAAGGAAGCAAGTACAGGCAAAATGCATTGTTAAGCAAATAAATCAATTATTTTACTTCTGGACAGATAAGAGTTTAAAATACAAGGTTTTAGATATACTAACCCAGAAGCAAAATTTAGCAAATATGTGTGTGAGGGGTAGAAGGAAGTAAAGTCGGGAGGAGTCACTTGCCTTGTGAGGATAATAGTGATATATTCATAGAAAAAGTGTGTTGGTATGATTATGCTTGGCTGGGAATAAAAGAAACCCAAAATAGAAATGGCTTAAACACAGAAGGTGTTTATTTTTCTCATGTGAAATTCTACAATTAGACAATTCAGTACTAAGGACTCTCCTCCCTCCTAATTTCAAGGGAATTAATCTCCTTGTATTTTGCGGTGCCTCTCCCCTAACCCACCCCAATATTCTGAATTTACGTCATGGCTTAAGGTGTTGGTTCCAGTTCCAAATATTGTACAATAGTTCATTCAGCATAAATGAGGAAAGAGGAAAAAGGCAGTGGGGCATAAAGCACAGGCCAGTTGTAATTTAAAGAGGCTCCTAAGAGATGCTTTAGCTGAAATATCTCTGACAAGACTTTAGTTACATGACTTAGCTCATTGCAAGGTAGGTTAGTACTGTGAACTTTAGGTGGCTATTTACTCTCCTGAAAATCAGAGGATCTGTTATTATGGAAGAGAAAAAGAATGATTATTGGAGAAACAGCAGCTCGCCCTACCACAGTGTAACTGAAAATCAAGAGGAGTTAAAAATGTAATAGAGAAAACTTGATCCGTTTCAGCAGGAGACTGAAAAACAGGAAGGAAAGAAAGAGAAAGCAAGGTAAGTAAAATCACAGATGACCTGTGCAGATTGTCGCCATGGATGTTTCTAAGTTTTAATATTTCTTGTCTTCCCTGAAGAATTTAACATTGCTTATATCTCCTTAATTATACTTCCTATGAATCCTGGGATCATATTTTCAATTCACCCAGAAAATTGTGATCAGGTTGATACTAATATTAAAATTTTATTCTTGTTATCATCTTTTGCTAAGTACACCAGGCACTCAATAAACACCTGATTAATGATCAGGTACATGTCAAAGATATTGGGCTTAAGGACGACGGCTCTGTCACTCCTCAGATTTTAACAGAGGAGGTCATGATGGTCTCCTTCTCATCAGTAATGCCTATTCTGCAAAGGGCAAGTTAAAAAAGGACATTTTGTAGCCCAGTGGGTATGTAGATTCTTTGTCCTATGTTTTAAAGTATGCAGTGGCCAGGAGGTAGAGAGAAAAAAGGTGCTTACTCATTGTCTTCAGGAATATAATAATATAATAATCAAATATCATTGATTTTTTTATCTAATGCACCCAAACCCTAGGAGTTAATGACTTTTCTTATTAGACCTTGTAAATACTATTTAATCTCTCTTGAAGAGGCAATTATAATTTTAGAGGGAAGATGAGGCATAGATTAAATAAATATAATTTCCAGTTGATTAAACTGAAAATAGAGAATGATGAAATGACATATATTTTTACAGCGAATTCTGATAATGCATGGGTGTTTATGTGAGAGAATTTCTATATGTATATTTGCACGTGTGTAGATACTTGGTGTGCCATGTCCCATGCACTCATAATCTCTACACCAGAGGCAAAAATATAACCTAGATTTTTTTGAAGCTAGGCTTACCCCATTCTTATTTCTGGTAGAGTAGAAATATTTCTATAAACATATGGTATATTGTTCAGAAAGATTATTGAAGATATGGTAGGTGCTGACTTCAATTAGGAAAGATACTGAGTAAGGGTTAAAAAGAAATATTGTGCTATTCATGCTATTGGGAAAAGTAAAAAGGATAGGGGTACTCAGGCAGAGTTGTATTCATAGAAATTTGAAGTAGTTGTAGCCTATAGGAAATGGGAGGAAAAAGGAGTAGACTTTATGGTGAGTCATTTTAAGTTTTTCACAACTGCATTCTTTGGAGCCACATTAAATGTTAAATGGTTTTCCACTACTGAGAAGTTGGTTCATTATTGAATAGGGAGAGAGAAAAAAGTTGTTTTATTTATATATGTATCTATGTATCTATCTCTTAATCTATCTGTCTGTCTCTCCATCTGTCATCTATAGATATAGATACATCTCCAAAACATTTTTAAAATTTTGTAAGTGATGGAAATATTATCTATGATTGTGATATTAATTTCAAAAGAGGATATTTCTGTGGAATCAGTAAATTGTACAATTTAAATGGGTGCAATTTATTTTTTACCATTTAAAAATTATTCCTTAATAGAGTTCATAAAAATAAACTTTTATTCCCCCACCAAAAAGCCTTTCTTGATTACATAATAAAATAATGAATAAAAATGAAAAACTCAAGTCAACACACTCAGTATAACCCTTAAGCTATTCGTATACCACAGTAACCCAGGTAGTACTGCTGATGGTGGCTGCAGAGGGGCCCCAATACTTTGCTTATATGGTACTATAGGGATTGTATCATGCATTATCCGGGCCACTGTGCTATTCCAAGAATAGCAAATACCCTACTTAAATATGCTCCTGTCATTTGGATGAGGTTTATTTCCCTTAAAAAATTAAAAAATGCAAGGAGGTATTCCCTCTCTTTCTATTTTTCCTTCTCTTTCCATCTTTCCCTTCTAGCATCTCTTCCTGTATGTCCTACTCCGCCCTTCCATTCCAGATAAGGACAGGGTGCAGTAAGCTTTTGGGGTTAGGGACAAGGAAATTGGAGATGTAGAGTAAAGGAGATTGTCAGAGGTGTTGGGAAATTGGTTATATTCAATGAATAAGTCCAGATTTTAATAAATAAGTAGACATTGAGAGTAAGAGGAAAATAAAGATTGCTGAGGTGTTAGAGTAGAAATGGAGCTATTAATATGAACTCCATTTTTTAGTATACATATAAACATAGATAAAGAAATAAATACAATTGCATGTGCAAAGACATGTGCAATATGTTTATTTCCTAGTTATGCTTGCTGAGAAGGCTTAGAATCAATAAAAACACTAAATCTCCAAATCTTAATCTCCAAATACCATCCCCCATTAAAATTAACCATGGTTCCTTGAAGCAGTGTTATATTCCAGGACTGCAGTAAGAATGACTCTCGATTTTCTTCCTGTGCCAGAAGGTAAGGAAATGTCTAAAGGACAGTTGGAAACTGTGAAGGTGTAGAGATGCTTCTTTGAAGGAGGCAGGGAGATGGGGCTCCCTTCACTACAAATGGCAATTTAAGTATTTAAATAAATAATGATATTCAAATCCCTTTGAATAATGTAGGAATCCATAAATGCTGAAGCATGTACATACGTACAAACTCTGTAACATAACAAAATAGCATTTTTTTCAAATGTAGAAACAATGATAGAAATAGGATATCATTTGTTGATTTAAATGGGAGTTGTTGATGCAGGCTAAACTTAGTGGGTAGAGGTTTGATGAGGAACAGGATACTGACCTAATCTCAGAATCTCTCCCAATTATAATAATAACTAATTAATTGCAAAATATTAATGGTGGGTTTTTGGTGAAAAAACCTGGATACCACTGAAGAGTCCAGGGATCGAGGCTAATGTTACCTCTGATGGGACAGATGAGCAGCACAGACTGATGCAATGCATTGAGAAGAGTGCTGCCTCATTTTTTTACTGATAAAAATAGCATGGCTGGGCGGGCCACAGTGGCTCAGCAGGCAAGAATGCTTGCCTGCCATGCCAGAGGACCTGGGTTCGATTCCTGATGCCTGCTCATGTAAAAAAAAAAAAAAACAAATAGCATGGCTTAGTTAGAAGTCTGGTCATGAGAAAACATTGTATCAATGCATGATGAGGGACTTGATTCAGGATGTATGAACTGTACTCTTTAAAATTATGGTGGACATGAAAACTGTTGAAGGGCAGTTCCATTTTGGAGAAGCTGAAGAACCAAGATGAACAGATGTAATCTGTCCCAGAATGGGATCTTGAACCAGTATTATGGGTTGAGTTGCATTTCCCCCAAAATACATGCTCAAGTTATAATATCTGGTCCTGTGTATCTGACTTTATTTGGCAATAGGGTCCTTGATGCTATTTACTAAAATGGAACCAGCCTGGATTAAGGAGGGTCCAAATCTAATATGAATGTATTACATATAAGAAGGGGAGGATTGGATACAGATGGTGACACAGAGAAGAATGCCATGGGAAGACAGAGACAAGAAAGAAGACCACGTGGAGATGGAGGCAGAGATGCATCTACAAGCCGAGAAAAACCGAGAGCTTCTGGCAAAGTCTGGGAGATTTAAGAGGCAAGAAAGTATTTTCCCCTACAAACTTCAGATGAATCATGGCCTTATACACACCTTGGTTTTATATTTCAGGCTCCAGAACAGTGAGGCAGTAATCTTCTGTTGTTTTAAGTGGTCCAGTTTGTGATACTTTGTTAGAGCAGACCTAGCAAACTAAGACAACTAGACAGAAGAAAGATGATGGAATCAGTGTTAAATATGAATGGAGACTTTGGATTACATTAAAGGGATCTAAGGTTGTATCCCTGTTGATTTCTTCAACTGGAAGGTTATATAGGGATTATGGAAGAGAATTTGTGCATCATGTGGGCAGCTTGATAATGTGCATGTGTGTAAATGCATTTAAAATGTGGTAAAATGTTAACAGTTGGGAATCTCACAATAAGACATAGGGAAGTTTTAAAAATATATCTATAACTGTTCTTTATGTTTTTTAAAGCTTAATAATAAAGCTGACTAGTGATTTTTTCTTATAGTTTTACTACAAATCCATTACATAGTCAAATGGAGCTCTGTTTTAATGTGCTTTTTTTAGATTCTTTAAGGCAATTCACTAACTTCAAGATTCTGTCCATCTTCCTATTAATTAGACTAATTAGACCAAAGTTAAATACATTTCATAAATTATTTAATTACAATTTGATAATAATTATATAATCAGCCAAGCTGATGAGTTGTTGTCAGCAGATCTTGGCTCACAAATTAAGGGGAACACATCAGCTTTAAATAGCTCTAAGAAATACATTAGAAAATATACCAAAAATCCTGATTGCTGTTGTTATGACATTGTCCATTCTTTGGAAATAGACAGAGGTCTTTCAGTTCTGACTACTAGAGTAATAACTAATAATGCTGTGTGACTTATACACGTCATTAATCTAATCTATTAATTGTTAATTTGGATACATAAAGACACAAATCTGCATTTGTCAGGGATTAGATGGAAACAGAACTGACAGCATATAATGCTAATATATGCCATTTAGGATGCCTTTAAACTGATGATTTTTACTTTTATCTATATTTTCTGTTTACTTTAAACAGTTACTTTGATCCCAAACAACTTTGCCAGTGCTGAAAGCAGAACGCCTCACAAGTTTTGACATATAGTGGTTTTATCACCCAGCTCAAAATATTCAGTAATTTCATAATAAATTCTCTTTGACCCATGAATTACTTGCAAACACATGGGGACTGTTTAGTAATCTTATTTGCTTCATATTTTAGCCTAATCTCATTCAGGGTACAGATCAACTTTTTATTTCAAGTTTTTGAAATTATGGAGATGCCCATGGCAGAGCAATTGTCCAATTTTGTAGCTTTAACTTTTGATAACAAAATTTAAATTATTCTATGAAACCCAAGAAATTTAATTACTTTGTATTTAGCTCCTTTTATTCCTTTTTCTTTTCATCATTAATTTTAATCTACCATGAAAATGAAAAGAGAAACAATTGAATTGAAGCTTCCAATATTATTCTTATTGTAATTACTATCATTTCTCAGCACTGTTCTAAATAATTGTTTGAAAGTATGTTGTGTACTAGATGTTTTGAAGTTGGTTATCAATTTTTGTCAATATTTGAATGAAAAAATATAATTTATTGTGGTCTAATATCTATCAGAGTGTGTCGCAGGTTTTAAATCTACATTTGTTTGTCTTAAATGTTAAAGCTTATATTAAATTTTCTCTATAATTTGAGATAGTTTCAAAAATATTCTTTATTTCTTTAGTTACTATCATTCTTTATTCCTATTGTTACAATGATTGTATTTCTTTAGTTTTTTCCCTCTCTTTTTAAATCATCTGGTGACCTTTTCACTTTAATAATTGTAGCATTCTTACAATCACATTTGTGTTAGCAATGTCTTAGCAAACTCTCATGTAAGAATAATTAGATTGAAATTTATTGGTCACACATTTTATTTCATTCTTCTTAACATTGCACCACATCCAAATATTAATTGTCAGGGAGGAGAAAACTTAGAAAACTTGACTTTTGACCTTTAGAAGTATTCTTCACTAGAAATTTAATAACTTAATGAAATTTTCTTTAGTTTTGTTTGAATTTCAGGTTATTTTCAATGACTGTATCCATTTATTCTACAATTTTTATGTTAAATTTGTGTTTTTCTACTCCACAGTTGTTAATTTCAGTAGTTTTGAAGACACTTTAGTTATTTAGTTTAAAGTAGTATTCCATGTAATATTATATATGATATCCATAGTTACTTATTTATTATGCATTTATTTTATCAAATTATTGTAGGCCCACATTATGACTCACATTATGCTAGCAAATAAGAATTTAAATATACTTGAAGCAACTTTACTCAATTTAACCTCTACATTATTGGTTTGATGCCAAATCTTTTTCTTAGTGCACCCAATCCAAATTTAATTTGCCTACTTTGTTTTTCATTTGGGGAGCAGTCTCTTCTTATCTAGAGCCAACCTTTTTCTTTCTGTCAGCTGTATAATATTGTTTGGAAAAGAATATTATCTTAAAATTTATTGAAGACTAGGAACATAAGTATGTTAAACATTTATTTGCATCATGGACTTCCTGGTATCTTGCAATGAATATCTAAAAGCAAACAATTGTACAATGTATCCCTCTGTCTCTAACGTCTTCCACTTCCAGTTATTCTTCTACCTCTCTTCCAGATTTATGTTTCTAACACAAAAATATGACAATTGCACTGCCCTTTTTCAAGGCTCATTCAATCACTCTACTTTCTTCAGAATAAAGTTCCAGATGTTCACAGTCAGTTACAATAGACTTTTTCAATCATATTTCTATTACCCCTCACCTTATATTTCTTATATATGCAGTCACATTGATATACTCTGTTTATCAAACATTCCAAACTACTTCATCTCATTACTACAATGAAGATAGCTAGTTATTTTTTTTTTTTGGTATAGATTGCCTTAAACTTGTATATGATGTTTGAAAAAAAGGCAGACCATATACAATTGAGGCAAGATCACCATAATGGTGAAATAACTAGAGAGAAGAGAGAAAAGAGTGTGAGAGAGAAAGATTTAATTTGGGGAAGAGAAATTTCAAGAGATGAAAGAAATAAATCTTTAATTTAATTAATTAGTAGTTATGAACACTCTTACTACCAAAATGTATCTCAAATAAAAGTACAATCCTTCATTTCAATTGCTACCAACTTAGCACAAAAGGATCATTTCTGTCTTGCACTACTTCGATGTCTTTCTTAATGCTTTCCTGTGTTACTTCATTTTTCACACAGCAAGCACAATGATTTTTAAAAAGTATAACCTAGTTATATCACCCTTCATTAAAAACTTTAATGTAAAGCTAAAAATTATAGCCTGCAAGGTTGTATCACCCTTGACCACCTGCTGCTTTGGTGTTGTTTCAGCATTTTCCTCACTGTTCATCGTTCTTCAAATGCAAACTCCTTCCTACCTTAAGTTTTTCACATATGCAAATTTATGAAAGGGTAATAACACCCTTTCCATTAACTTTATTCACCAGGACTCTTATTTGTTGAAAGCATATTTGAAAAAAAAGTATGTGTGATTATGTTTATTTGTCTAATGTCATTTGCCAGAATTAGACTATAAGTCACAGGAAGACTGTGGATACGTGTTTTTTTATCATAAATATTTTATTCATCTCTAACATTCGGTATACTACCTTGTAAAAAACAATTGATCAAAATTATATGCCAAAAAATAAAAAGATAAATGTATAAATAAATGGAGAATGGACTAGACATATTTCTCTTGATCTTAAGATCAATGGGTGAAATTTGAAAGGCAACAGATCAACATTTGCTTTCAAAGAACGTTCTTAGAGTCAGACATGTCTAAAGATAAATGTGGCTGCCTTGTCAAAAAGTGAGAAGCCAGTCATCAGAACCCTTGGCTTGATCCGGAGAATCACCTACTGGAACCGCTGTTCTTAACCAATCTGATATACAGTGGAATTAGATGACATGTAAGGTGTTATAATTAATTTTCATCTCCAAAACTTATATCACACAGAATATTGTTAATAATAATTTGCTGAGTTGAATCAGTACCATCACTGCTATGTTATATTGTTATATTAAAGTTAATATAGTTTAATTACCATCATAATGAATGCTATTTAACAGATAATTTCCAGTTTCTTTATATTATTTAAAGTTTTCCAGGAAATTCAGGACTCTGTGTTGTCCATTGCATTGCTTACATTAAAAAAAAATACAGACTATTAATTTTAGCTAATATTGAAGAGTTTTACAGATGAAGATTAAAAAATAATACACATTCCACTCTTAAATACGTTTTTAAATATCAATAACTATAGCTAAAGGCTATCATATGCAAATAATACACAGAAGGTTAATTATTTCTATGTTTATATTATACTATTTCAATATTTTTACCATTGTTTATAAATTGTTTTCAAATTTCTGTTTATTCCTATGGTTCTTTACTCTAAAGGCTTCTATACAGTAGATGGAGGAATTTTAATTAAAATTCTATATTACTGGATTATTGTATTATATAATTACTCTTGATCTGGTTGTCTTCGGTCAAGATGATTATTACACTTGATCATATAGGATGGTATAGACTTATTTTTCATTCAAGATTCTGCAAGCTCCTTTGTTAAAATGCATGGTATCTGAATCTAAACTTCATCACTAATTTTTAAATAATACGCTTAATGCTTTTGCCGTTATTAATTATTTTAGAAACCTGGTTAATTTTCCCCAACATAATTCTTAGACATGCTCATTTTTATAATTATTTATGATTTTGTGTTTAGAACTAAATAGATCATCTATATTATACATAAAAGGCATTATTATATTATATTATCATGCTACATGATGTAACATATATTTATCAAGGCCGAGTGTGTTCAGGAAAGACAGGGAAATAAAACCGTGCTCTTTCAAGCAAAATGGCATTGTTCTTAGATTAGTTTGCCTGGAATTCATTATGTAGCTCACAGCATAGCTTCCACCCAATGCATGCCATAGAAGTTCAGAAATGATCAGTGGAAAAAGAAAAAAATACTTAGGTGTTTATTTGCCTCTTCTTGTTGATATTTTTTGATTTATGGAATATGAAATGTCAGATTTTTAAATTTTTTCTTTGAAAATCAAAGGAATGGTGATTATTTGCATACATTGATGAATAATAAAACATATTGGTCAGTGTATACTTTGTTTTGCAAGAAATCATTGCGATGTAATAGGCAACAGTCAGAGGAACTGCACTAATAACTAAGACTTTGACAATCAATATAGTATGTAATGATAATTGGAGGCATCTTGCCATTCATTATTGAGAAAATATATTTGATTTATTAATATACCATTGAATTTTGCATGCATGCATACCCTTTCTTGGAAAATTATTTTTCCTAATTCCATTTTTTTATTCATTTAATTGACTTCTAGAGAATATTTAGTATCTATGAATAACACACTCTGTATTTTATTTTTACAATGGATAACTTTATCAAACACATAATTGGAAATATATTATGAAGAACACTTTTAGGGGTGCAAAGGTAGTTCAGTGGTAGAATTCTTGCCTGCCGTGCGGGAGACCCGGGTTCGATTCCCGGTCTATGTACTTCCCAAAAGTCAAACAAGCAAAACAAACGAACAAAAAACAAAACAAACAAACAAAAAGTTCAATAAATAGTGTTGCAATAATGGGATACTTACATGGAAAAATAATAAAATGTGACCCCATCATACAGCATACCAAAAAAAAAAAGAATAATTTTAGGATGCTCATTCAATTTCTTTCCCTAATATTAAGCTAATTTATGTTTCTTAGCACAACCTACTTTTAATTTTATTTATTTATTTATTTATTTATTTATTTATTTATTTATTTATTTATTTATTGCATGGGCAGGCATCAGGAATTGAAGCCAGGTCTCTGGCATGACAGGCAATAACTCTGCCTGCTGAGCCACGGTGTCCCGCCCCACAACTTACTTTTAAAGTCCCTACTTCCTTGAAAGTATGAGGAGATATTGCTTAGACATATAAAACTGAGTTGCTCCTTGACACAGTTTCTGTGCTTTAAAAACTACTCTGCTACATGCCTCTGTTAAATAAATACTCCAGAAAGCTTTAGAAACAGACAATAAAATCAGAATTTGCAAAATCTTAAGGTTGTGACAAAGGTTTCAATTGCTCAAGCTGAAAAAGTACAAATACAATTCATTAGAATTTCTGGAAAGTATTCATATTCCAAAGAAAAATTTCATAACATAATACTCCATAGTCTTGAACATTATAAGATTTACTTTTCAAATGCCGATGGTGGAACACATTGATAACTTTTGGGAATTTACTCCTGTCCCCCACAAAAGGTATTTTCAGGCTCAACACCTGGTTCTGTGCCTGTGAACCCATTTGTAAACAAGACCCTTGATGATGCTATTATTTAAGGTGTGTCCAAACTGAGTGAGGGTGGGCCTTAATCCAGTGTGCCTGCAGTCCTTATAAGCAAAGGTAATTGGACACAGAGGAAAGGATATAAGGAATAGTCAGAAGCCGGAAGTCAATGGAATCTGGAAGAGAAAGGAGATGATGTTGCCATGTGCTTCTGTCATTTGACAGAGAGCCAAGGAACCCCAAAGATTGCTAGCCAGTCGCAAGATACAATTCTTGGAGGAAGCAAAACCTTCTAGTCTCTGAAACCTGAGCCAATTAATTCCTATCATCAAGCCAAACCATTGCATGGTATGACATTCCTAAGCATAATTTTAATTCTATACCAAATTATTTAGATAAGGAAACAAACATTAAAATTGAATTAAAATAAGTTGTTATTTTTCTAAAGTAAATCTTTCATACAAATGAAATCTATTCTATGAATAACATAAAAAAATTAATTTATGTGAACTTTCACTTATGGGAAGATGGAATAGATGTACTTTTTCCAATTCTTCCCACTAAGTGTAACTAAAAGCCCTGGGCATTTTATGTGAAATAAATTTAAGAGCTCTTAAAAGGTGGAGAGAAGAAGGCAAACTGGCTATGGACTTCAGATCAACATGGTGGTGAATTACTTCATTTCTCTTTGCTTATATATTCCATACTTGTACCTGAAAAGCCAAGCAACCCAGAAACGTCAGTGTGCAGACAGAAACCCCAACAAAAGTAGGTACTTTCTTGCCAAAGAACAAGGAAAAGACAATCAATGGAGATAGAAAACTCTTGATAATATCTTCTTTGCAATGGTCAAACATCACAGAAATATCTGTAGCCCTATCCACAGTTATATCAGCAAAGGCTGAATGAAGAATCTTGACCTATATCTTATCAAGCACTAAGGAGGTTTCCTACCTTCCCATACCACCCCCTTTCCTGTCTGTGTCAGAGAAGGCCAAGTAGGCAATGAGGACTTTCATCCCCATTGGGTTGTAATGAAGGTCCCCATTCCTACTCTGTCAGTAGAGGTCATGTGGGGAGCCTGGATTTCCATGCTCAGCTGGCAGTAAAGAGCATCTCTGCCCCTCCTGAACAAGAGTGGTTTCAGACGTAGCCTAGAAGAGAGTCAGGATTTTTACCATGGCCCAGCGTTAATGAGGCCATGCCCTCATGTGATGCCATGACAGAAAATCAGCAAGAGCAATCAACTAATAGGATCTAATTTATATTTACAGAATACTCCAACAGCAGCAGAGTATGTATTATTTTCAAATGTCCATGCATCATTTACCAAGACAGACCATATTCTTGGCCTTAAAACAAATGTCAAAAAATTTAAAATAATTGAAATCAAAGTATGTTCACTGACCACACTGTAACCAAACTAGATTTCAATGGCAGAATGTTAACAGGAAAAATCTCCAAAGGTTTGGAAACAAAGCACATTTCTAAATAATCTATGGCTCAAAGAGGAAGTCTCAAGGGAAAGTTTTTAAAAATGCAATGAACTGAATGAAAATGAAAATAGAACATATCAAAATTTGTGAGATATTGCTAAAGCAGCGACAAGAGGAAATTTCTAAATGCATATATTAGAAAAGAGGAAGAATTTCAAATCAATAATCTAAGATCGTGCATTAAGAACCTAGAAAAATAAGAGTAAGATTCCCTAAAGCAAGCATAAGGAAGAAATTAATAAATATGAGAGCAAGAACCAATGAAATTGGAGACATTTCAAGTGCTCACAACCATTCTACATAATACCTAACAAAAATTAGAAGAAGAAAAAACACTAACCAATAATGTTATGAAGCCATATGACTGACCATAGATAATCAAATAGAAAGCCCTAGCAAGAAAAGGAGAATCTCAGCCCAAAACTTGATAACTGAAAATAAGGACAAGAGATCATCAAAAAGACCTAATGTGGGAGTTAGACAATTCTCACAACCAAAGAAGGTAGTAACTGTTTTTTCTGGGGGGGGGTGCAGAGGTGAGGTGGGGTAAATGATCCAGGATTTGAACCTGGAACGTTCAGTGGAAGGCCACTGAACCACCTGTACTCCTGAGTAATTGGCTTTTTAAAAGGTGTGTCTGTCTTCTGATGTGAAAATATAAATGTCTATTAAAGAACCCAGACTTGATTGGGTAACAATATTTTGTGACATAACCTCGTGGAAAATAATTTCCTGTTAATCATAGGTGATTATCAAAGAGAAGGAATAACTATAATAAGCATACCTATTTCATAGGGTATTGTGAGAATTAATTTAGACAATTTGTAAAGATTTTGTCCACATGGTATATACTCATTGTATACATTAATTATTTGTGTCAACAGATTTTTAACTTAAGTGTATAAAATATTTGCATTAGGCTTACTGTACCTTAGAAGAATAAGTGTAACACTTCTTCTAATACTTGTCCCATGATCCACCATAATTTTAGGAAGCATTCTTTCTTGAGAAAGTCAAGGGGTTTTTCTCTTACTGTCTCATGGGCCAAAACTGGTTGTAGTTTTTTATTACTACTGCTGCTCAAGAACACTGTTTTCCAAACTCACTATTTATCCTTTTGCATTCTTTTTGTCTCTTTATTTTCATTTTTTTTCTGTAACAGATTTCCAATTGTTCCAGCATGATTTATTGAATAGGCAACACTTTGTCTTAAGGCAGATGATTTTATATTCCAGGACTCTTTATATTTTTCCTTTAAATTATTTGTCCCTCCTTACATCAAAACCACATTACCTTAATTTCAGTAGCTTTACGCTACATTTTGAAATATGGTAGTATATGTTCTTCATTTCTCTTCTTTTATAAGATTTGCTTTGTTATTAAAAGTCCATTATACTTGCAGATAACTTTTGCCATTTGGTTGCCAATTACCCATTGGCATGCATTGGTAAGCATTACTAATTGCATTAAATCTAATAATCAGTTTGGAGAATATTGTAACTTAACAACATTGAATTATTCTAATGATGAACATGGATGATTCTCCTTTATGTAGGTGGTCATAAATTTTTCTTAGTAATGTTTTCCAATTTGAGGGAAAAATCTTGCATACCATTTTATATTTTCTAGATATTTGAAATTTTGATTATAAATTGGTTTTATTATTGTCAGGAACTACAATTGATTTTGCCATATTGACCTGGCATTCAGGGACCTTGTAAATTCATTTATTGCTTCTAATAATGAATGCAGAGTTTCTTTTACTTTTTTTATATTTTTTAACATTTTTAAAGCGACCCGAATGTTAGATATTATCCATCCATGTTACAGTGTCTGACTTCCTACTCACCTTTCTTACTGAAGTCTTATTGAAAGATCTGTTTTTTTAATGGCCTTAGAAACTAAGTAAACAGTCAATTATTCTCTTTAGACTTCCAGGACTTAGGTCTTTTAGCTGTAGGGCAGATTTTCACCTTTAGTCCATAATCTTATTGGAAAATTATGTCTTGCTTTCCCTTTCATGCTTGAAAAGGGAACTAACATTTTTCTGTTTGTTGATGCTACACTTGTCAGAGATGAGAATTATGTAAAATGTTATGAAGAGCAACTTTAGAAGTTTGGGGATTTCCTGAAACTTAAAAAACTGGCTAATTGAAATGTGCATTTCAAAGTTTCTAAGAGCATTTTAACATCAGTTCCTCGCTTATTTCACTAATTTTCATACTCTTGATATTTTCAAAAGGTAAAAACCCTTCCCTCTTAAATATTTATTTCAATGGGAATGATTTTCTGAAATTTGTTGAGTTATTCATTGATACTCCTAAGAAAATTAAAGCTCTCCATGTCTTAGAATGATGATTATTTATAGAGTGATTAGAAAACCAAAATCAGTATTACAATTAGATGATGTCTGTATTGATCCATATGCCCCAATTTTGGCATCATCCTTAGTTGTAGGTGAAACAAGAGTTTGTAATCATGCACTAACCTGTTTTCTCAATGTTGAATTTGGTGGGAATGTAGGAAATATAGATGAAGGGTTATCCATTCCTTCATTCCTCAGATAATTACAGCACACTATTGCCTTTTCTAAGTCACCTTTTATGGTCAGTTCTGGCCCAATAGTGTTGAAGAGAGCAAGATCAAGTGCAAAGACTAGAGCTGCATATTCACTGATAAGGAATTTATCTGACAGTAATAAGGTGGAGAGTGGCAGGCTTGAGTAGAAGCTGTTAAGACTAGAAGGCATACTGCAAGAATGCTGGGTGAGGTAAGACTGGAGTTTAGATTCTACGGGTTGTACTGTGGGTCATAGGGATAGGTTATTTCTAAAATGTCAATTCTTCCAAAGGCAAATAAGATATTCCCCCCTGCAGTATGAATTAGGAGTAGAGGATAGATCCTTCACTGATCTCAGAAAAAAAAGGCCTTTCATGACCCACCAGTTTTAAATCATACAAAAAAATTTAAGAATTAGAAGTATAATGGTTTGTGTAAAATTGAGTGACAACTTGACCTTGTGCAAGAAAATTCTAGTTTTATACCTCACTCACACAGGGATCCTAATTTCAAAAGATCTCATAAAACTGAAATGCAATGTTTCTGTGGAGAAAGCACCACAAGTTTTCATTTCCAGACTTAATCATTAAGGGAATAATTTTCTTCCAAGGTCCTGAAAGACGTATTATTTATACTTACTCCTAGAATAATCAGTTTTCTCAAGGAACTTTGATGAATACACTGCTTTGAAAAATGATTATAGAATGCACTGCATATTTTAAATATTCAGCTGATAATATATCTAGTAATAACCTTCAAGTTTTTATCATTAATTTAAAATTGTCTGTTAGAAAAGAAATGCATGCTCAGCATTTGGTAGGACACTACTTTATTTACACAGGTATCAAAGTAATATAGAAAAGTCCACTCAAGCTCTCCTTAGGACCGATTAAGAGAAATGGCATAGTGAATTTGTTCATCTGTAAAGAGAATACAAATGAAAAATGGTGAATTCTTCCACACTAATCACTAACGATATGTCTTATTAAAGATGTTTTCTGTATCTAATTCTTAAAAATTATAAGCCAGTCTTGGACAAAGGGGTTGTATAAAATGATGAAACCCTTTTCCTACTCAGACAATTTGGTAAACATCTAATTCCAGTAGATTTTAAATGTACCTACACTTCTTTGGGTTGGTCTTCTTTATGAAGCAATGTAAATTATTTCATTCTTTTACATGACACAAATTATTTTTTTAATTGTAGAAAATGTAGGAATAAAATTGGTAAGTATATTAATTTTATTAATGGAAGACTATTTGCAACTAAAAATGGTTGACTTTTCTATGCTCGTAGAAATTCTTTTTCATATATCCCTTAGTATCTTTTAACAATAAAAATAGAGAAACAATAAAAATACAGATATATGAAACAAATATCTCTGAACTCTTGCCACAAATAGTAAGAGTCCACTTCAACAAATTGTACTAGCAGATTGTTAAAACTGCAATTTATCTGGTTGCCCTTCTCAGGTCCATTCACTTATTTCCCAACTCAGAACTGAGCTTGGTCATATTATATGATAGCACATAGTTTTATTTTTCACTAACTGTATATATGAAAGTAGATCTGATATAATTGATTTTGTTTATATGTTTTAAATGGTCCACTCTATTTATTGTGAGTGTATTATCATTCTTAATGATCCACTGTCCTTCCTTTCAGCAAATTATGCATCCAGCTCTCTTGTCATATGATGTGGAGTGCTGCCCTGCACTTATTTACTCCACTGCCATCAGGCTTGGCCATAACTTTCTATCTCCAAGTTGAAACTTTAAGTACCATGGTATGCTTCTGTTCTTGCTCTGTCACAGATCAAGGTAGGGCTACTCCTCTCAGACCTCTGAGATTCAGGGTCTCAGAATAGAAGATGTGTCCAGCAGAACGGCAGCTTAACAACAGCTAATGTATGGCATAATGGGAAATAAATACTGCTGTTGTCATGCCATTAAGATTTAGGGCTGTCTCTTTTTTTTTTCTCAGCATAACATGGTGAAAGAAGCCTAATATACCTATCTTTCTCAACTTGCTTTGTTCACTCAAGAAATTTTTTTTTTCAAAATATGTCTATGTTGATGAATTTGACTTTGTTTGATAAACTAAAGCTCATGTATTAGATCTGTCATGTTCATGTTTTGCACAATGTGCAATATGCTAACATTTTGTTGCTTACATTTTTAAAAAGCTGAAAAAAAAAGAATGCTTTTTCACGACATATGGAAGTTATAAGAACGGCAAATGTCAATGTCCATAATAAAGTATTATTGGGACACACAATCACACTCATTCATTTATGCATTGTCTATGGGTGCTTTCATGCTTCAAAGGCAGGATTGAATAGTTGTAGCAACAGAGACAAGGATGTGTCTTCATACTCTCCAAAACCTGTATTTCAATATGCATGTTTTAACTCTAGACTAAGCTACTCTCACCCACACATAGGGGTGACTGCAAACTTTCTGGAGTCCACTTTATCTGTCAAACTCTGCAGAACACTTGAGAAACCTTTAGGATTGTGGCTACCGGTGGAGCCTCTCTCTGTTTTCTTCTCTTTGCTTTGTCTCTTCTCCCGAAGAACCATCTCCTCTTCACACTTCTGATGGCTGTATCTTTGCGGCCTGACTTCTCCGTTCTCCCTACACTAGCCCAGTTTTATTTTTAAAATTATGATCAATTGTTATTATTAATCTACTTGATTTTCCTGAAGAAAAATTGTTAAATTTGTTTTCTTATTTTATATAAGTACCTATATAAGATACTTGATTTTACCTCTAGGCACAAAAAACCTAAAAAAAATAATGTGAGTAGTCATTATAACTATCATATATTTTTCATTGTATGAATATAACTCTCCTTATTTATTAATTTATCTATTTAAGGAGTTTTTTCTTTTGTAATATTGTGTGTTTTAAAATAATATAGTAATGACATATGGAAGACCTAGGTTTGGTTCCCGGACCATGCACCCAAAAATAAAATAAAAATAAATCAATAAAAAATTAAAATAATATAGTAATGAGCTTTCTTACTAAGGCTTTTGGTATCCATAAGCACCTTTTAGATTTTTCAGGTGAATTAAAAGAAGAATAATCATAGAAGATATTAGAGTTGAATTATTTCACTTTTGATTTTGCTAATGTCCAAATTATTCTTTTGATTGTATATGGTATTTTACTTTAAAAACACATGAGCTACATCCTAAATTCTCCATGCTGTAATTAGTTTCATAGTGGTTTCCCCCCTTTTGTTTGGCATGTTCCCCACAAAAGTTGCATTCAGGTCCCAAACCCTCATTCTGTGTGTGACCACATTTGGAAATAGGACCATTGGAGATGTTATTAGTTAGGGAGTGCCCAGACTTAATGGAAATTTGACACAGAAAAAGAAACCATGGGGAGCAAGAAGAAGATGCCACCATGTGCATTGTAATGTCACAGAAAAGCCAAGGAACCCCTGTGATTTCCAGCCAGCCAGACCACATTAACCCAGGAGGAAGCAAACCTTCTAGACCCTGGAACTGGGAAAAATGTCTGTTGTTTAACCAACCCATTATATGGTAGTTGTTTTAGCAGCCAGAAAATTCACACAGCATGCTATTCCTGAAATGCTCATGTCAGCATATATACATATATATATACACACAAATATATATACAAATACATTTAAATACATATATACTGATTTGACAAAAGCCATACATTCCTCAATTTTTTCTAATCAACTTTAATTTTTATTAATAAGCGTTGGAATTTTAAATGGCCTTAACCACTTAATTCTCCTTGTAAAATGTTCAAGAGAGCAATTTCAAAAGCATTTTGTCTCTTGCTTTGTCTTAGAAATTTATAAGGTTATTACAATTAAACTTTGAATAATTTACTAAGTATATTTCAATTAAGAAACTTTATTGAAAAGATATATTATCTATTCCTCTAAATATATTATTCGTGCCCAAATCAATTCTTGTTTTTTTTCCTGCAACTTGAGGAGAAGAATAGATAAACATTGGCTCAGACCACCATTTTATTTTGGTTGATAGCTCTTTTTATTCCAGAAAGAGAACGTGTTGTATGAAAATCAGTCTCCAAATAACAAAAAAAGAAAAGAGAAGAAATGTTCAGAATAGAATTAAAGATAAAACTAGAGGGTGCGTGCACACACACACACACACACGCACAAACAATCTTTATTGAAGTAATTTTGAAGTCCTGAGTTTAATATCCTTAGTCGCTGGCCTTGAAAATATAATAAAAAATACCTGGCCTAAATTTTGAAGTAGGATTCTGTACTTTTTTTTTTTGACTTCTGAATACTTGGTATGACAACATTTTACATTAGCGCGAAGTAGACATAAAAAAAGTCCACATTTTTCTCTAAGTCAAGAAATGTAAACATCACTATATAATATCTTGATATTCAAAAGAGAATAATCTACTATAAATTTATAATTAATATAAATTACAGGAAATTCAAGGGATCTGGAAACTTTACACTCCAACAGAATAAACTAATAGTTCAAGATCTAGAATAGGCATCAGAAAACTTTTTCTGTGAAGGCCCAGATAGTAGCTATTTTAGACTTTGCAGACCAAGAGGAAGTTTTGAGGATATTATATAAGTTCCTATTGTAACTATTCAGCAGTTCCATTAGCACATGGAATCAGTCACAGAAAAGGCATGAAGGAAGCATTGAGGCTATGTTCTAATAAAACTTTATTTATGGATGCTGAAATTTGAATTTCTTATTTTGATGTTTCCAACCATTTAACAATTTAAAAAAGAACATTCTTAGTTCATGGTTTGTATATACAAAATGGTAGACAAGTAGGATTTTGCCTGTGCACTGTATTTTGCCAACCTCTGATTGAGGACATCAACCAGGAGAAATCCTGCAATATGGATAAAAGTTAAAGCTATGAGATTAAGTGTTGGTTCTTTCACATTCTGTTGATGCAGCCTGGGCTTGAGGTTTGAAGCTGCCACTTTGTCATACATGTGTCTTAAATTTTTCAAATATAGGCACTAAGTACGGACTTTTTGACAATTATTGGGAAACTATCTCAGTCTAGCCAACCTAAGAGAAGGGAATGCAGTTTTTTTTCCCACCAAGTCAAAGTGTCTACCCTCAGGGAAATATATGTTAGATTTTCAAAAAGAGGGCCGTGATTCTAAATTTATTCGACCTGGGATCGTCTAAGGAGAGTATCAGTTGACAAGACCATCCTCATTTTCTTTACCTCTGCAGTGGCTTAAATGGTAACACATAAAAATAGCTATCTAGGGTGCACGGGTGGTTCAGTTGTAGAATGCTCGCCTTTCATGTGGGAGACCTGGGTTCGATTCCTGGACCATGTACCCCCCCCCCCAAAAAAAAAACATAGATATCTGCATCCTCATTTCTGGAACCTAGGTGTGATCTTATTTTGAAAACAGAAAAGATCTTTACAGATAATATGATTAAAGATTTTGTGATGAAGAGATGGTTTGGTTCTGGATTATTCTGGAAATCCAATGATGGGTGCCTTGATAGAGACACACAGGAGAGATTTGAAGGACAGAAGAGTAGAAGGCAATGTGAAGGTAGATGCAGAGATTGAAATGATGCAATCACAAGCCAAGGAAGCCAAGGAATGCTGGCAGCCATCAGATGCTGGAAGGGGCAAAGAAGGATTCTCCCCTAGAGCCTCTAGAGGGAGCACGGCCCTGCTGACACCTGGATTTCAGATGTCTGTCCTCCAGAAATGCGAGAGAAAAATCTCCTTTGTTTCAGCCCATCAAGTTTGTGGCTAAAAGATTACAAGTGTATCACATATTAAAGAGTTTTGACATCAGCAGTTCTCTTTGAGTTAGGTGGAACCAAACACGTTTCTAAAATATCAGAAAAGATTTATCAAATTTAGTAAAATTGACTAAGAAATGTATATACCCATGTTAAATGTACTTCTTGAGAGAGGATTCCAAGATTTATTCCTAAACTAGAAGAGCAATTTACTCTTGGAATTAATGAGTGAATCTTGGGAACCAACATTACTGGAAACAATTTTTATTCATCCTGTCTTTTCAGTGACAGTGTATAATGCAGGGGCTAACTTTTCTGGGTGCTTTAAAATTATTTTCTTTTTTACCAGAACTGATATACTGAATTCTAGAGTATAGAAAAATGACCTTGGAATCTAAAATGGACTTAGAAATGGAGAAATGCTGTTAATTATCCCAAAGAGCATAAAAGATTTCCATGAAGTTGAATTTTTACTTCACTTTCCAAAATATTTTCCATCCTTCCGCAAATATCTGCTCTCTTTTAGGGACTATTAATGAATTTGACCCAAGATAAAAAGACTCTCAAAAATATAAAAACAATAGATTTAACTTTAATAACTGCTTTCTCTGTTATGCACTAAGAAAATAACCACTGCCTCCTTTTGTTATGATTGCTGTCGTCAATAGATTAATTGTGGGATAATTGATTAAAAGTACATGGCCAGAGGCTTTTTTTTCATTATTTTTGAGAGTAAGGACGTGTTCTGCTCACTGACAACTGCTGAGACAAATTGGGCCCAGGAAACTATAATGAAAACAGTGGAATTTTTCTTTAATCTCAAATATTTCGCCCTATTCATGCTAAATTTACACTCGGATAGACCAGATTAATACTACTGTACATGGCCTTGATATTACAATGGCCATTTTATAAAGCTTGATTTTTAATTATAAAAGATCTTTGTCTGTATAATTCATCAGGACAAAGTAATGAAATTGCTTGAGGAAATATTTCTATCATGAAAACTGAGACATGTTTAATTCATTTATCAACTGATTACCAAAAGTGAAAAGAAATGAGGTACTAAAATTATTGCCATAAATGAGATTATTTAAAGCTCAGTCTCTGTCTCCCTCCCTCCTATGTCCCACCTTTCATGTTTAGAAGCAAGTTTATATTTCTGCTGGACAATCAGCTAGCAAAGTACAGCTTGAGAAATGGGTTACTAAATGGGCTAAAAACCCCAAATATTTAATAAAGTAAAATTTTCCAAAAAAGACAAACTATCATTTAAATAGAACATGGTGAGAGAGAAAAGAGAAATTTTACATTTCACAGGATACTCTAATTTGGAAAGAGGAAAACGATAACTTGTGTAATAGGGGTAGACACACCTTCGCAAATAGTAAAGTTTGGATAGACGAGTTTGAAATCTGAGAATTATAAAATGCATTTACTAAATGTTACTGGTTTAAACGGAGAGGTAATTTTACTTATAATTCAAATATTATCATGTATTCCATCTACCACAAAACCAGTATAGCATGACAGAATGCAGCTTAGAGCATGCAGTCCTGGGGTGTCTAATCACACACCCATGTGACCATTTGAACCCCAGATCTAACATTCATTAGTGATTGGCCAGCATCTGAGATGTTGATTGACTATAAACAAATGCCTTTGATAGAAGCTATATGAGCGTTTGCTGAACACACACCTGAATTGGAGGTGCTAGGGCATAGCTGTGGATGAAATGTGATATTTGTTGAAAAAGTAAATGAAACTGAAATGCATAAATCCCATATGGCTAACATTGAGATGTTGGAGTTTTTGAAAAAATAATTTATTTGAATTTTGAAAATATATTTGTGTGCTTGATAGCATATTTGCCTAGGTTAGTAGCCAGAAAAATGTAACAATTAATTATTCATATGCTCTTGAAATGATCCCATATAATTTCTTATTTTACTTCTGTGAATTACATGGAGTTTGAAGTAGTATATAATTTCCTTCCAGAGGTGATTTAAGACATTCCACGGAAAAGCCACTCCAGAGATTTAGTGAATAAAAGGATAAAACTCCACTTGCTTAGACCTCTGGAAGAAAGTCGAGTCTGGAGGACTCCACAATTGCTGAATCAAAGAAATAGAAAATAATTAGGAGAATTCCACCCCAGCTGGAATTCCCATTCCCCTTTACCACAAGCTTGGGGGTCACACAGAGGTGGCGCAGCACATCTCCCTCCCTCCCACCAAAAGACTAAGATGCTACATTCACAGCATCAGGTTAGAACAACACACATATCCAGACACAGAGATATAAGTCTGCAGAGACCAAAGGCAAAAACAAGCCACTGCTGTGCAACACTAAGTTTCAGTTGGCTGGATACCTAAAGGAAAAACAGACATTTCTGAAGTGACCCACCTTTTTTGCATTGACCTCATTTGGCTCCCCAGATGGTATCCCCTAATGGGGAAGAAACTGGATAGAGAAAAGCCTCTCAGAAACAAGCAAACAAACAAACAAACAAAAAACAAAACCATAAAAAGGAGAGTTAAACTGAACTGCTGTAAGATAGGATGGGTCCCAGGAAGGAAAAGTATAAGGAAAATGGGGTGCTGATTTTTCTTATGTGTGGTAATGAGGCAGATGTTTTAAATGAATCATTGGAGTTGGGGAGAAAATATATACATATACAAAAAACAAAACAGGTCAAGATTCTGGGAGAAGGAACAGAGGAAAGGAAGCATTCTCCTGGATGTAAAACAATTACACAAAGATTACAATTTAAAAAAATTGCATCACATATCAAAGACAAGAATCAAATGAAGGGCTGAGACCATACAAAGTTAAACATGGACTCTTCTAAGCATATAGAATAAGTTGAACCAAATTTCAAAGAAGAGCCTAACACAAAGCCAATCAATACTAAAACACTAGTCAAGAGATAAAAACTGACCTTCAGAGTAAGCTCATCATGGCAATTTGATGCCTGGACATCAGCAAAATAAATTATAAGCCATGTTAAAAAATAAGAAGACGTGGCCCAGACAAGGGAAGAAACTAAAACTTCAGAGGAGACTCGGAAGATGGAATGACTAATCAATGATCAAACAAATCACCAAATCAATTGAAGGAGATGAAGGAAAATATGACTAAAGAGGTAAAAATATTAAGAAGACACTGAGTGAGCATAAAAAAGAATCTGAAAATATAAAAAAGAACAAAAGAAATTATGGGAAGGAGAGTCACAATAGATGAGATTAAAAATACGCTAGAAGTATGCAATAGCAGATTTGAACAGGCAGGAGAGAGAATCAGTAAACTAGAAGATAGAACAATTGAAAATCTTATAGCCCAGAAGAACAATGGAGAAAATAATGGAAGTAAGAAAGAGCAGGGTCTCAAGGATTTGAATGACCAAATGAAAGGCACAAACAGATGTATCATGGGTGTCCCACAAGGAGAAGAGAAGGGAAAAGGGGAAGGAAAAATTTTGAAGAAATATTGGCTAAAAGCTTCTGTAGAGAAGTATAGACTTTTGAAAGACACAAATATACATGCCCAAGAAACTCAACGTAGTTGAAACAGAATAAATCCTAATAGACTTATTTCAAGACACATACTAATCAGAATGTCAAATGCCAAAGAGAGAAAGAGAATTCTGAAAGCAAAAAGAGAAAAGTGACTCATGGCAAGCAGGGATCCTCAGTAAGACTGTGCTGATTTATCATCAGAAACCAAGGAGATGAGAAAGCAGTGGCAGAGTATATTTAAGATACTGAAATAGAAAAACTGCCAGCCACAGATTCTTCTTTTTAATGTTTATATTGACAAATCTTCACACACATATAGTCCATACGTGGTGTACAATCAATGGCTCACAATATCATCCCATAGTTGTGTATTCATCACCATGATCATTTTAGAACATTTGCATCACTACATTTAAAAAGAGAAAAAAATCATATTTCAATATACCCAATTTATTTTACCCCTTATCCTCCCTATTATTTATTTGTTTGTAATCCATATTTTTTACTCATCTATAAAAGAAGTATACTCTGGATAAAAGGAGCATCAGACACAAGGTTTTCACAATCATACAGTCACATTATAGAAGTCAACGGTTTCAGTCACTTCCCTCCAGCCACTCCAATACACCATAAACTGAAAAGGGATATCTACATAATGCATAAGAACAACTCCAGGATAACCTCTTGACTCTGTTTGAAATCTTTCAGCCACTAAACTTTATTTTCTTTCATTTCTCTCTTCCCTTTTTTGGTCAAGAAGCCTTCCTCAGTCCCATGATGCTAGGTCCTGGCTCATCCCAGGAGTTCTGTCTCATGTTGCCAGGGAGATTTACACACCTGGGACTCATGTCCCACATAGAGGGGAGGACAGTGAGTTCATCCGCTGAGTTGGCTTAGAGAGAGAAGCCACATCTGAGCAACAAAGGAGGTTCTCTGGGAGTGATTCTTAAGCATAATTCTAAGTAGGCTTAGCCTATCCTTGTCAAGAATAAGTTTCATAGGGGCAAATTCCAAGATCAAGTGTTCAACCTATTGATTTGGTTGTCCCCACTGCTTGTGAGACTATCAGAAACTCTCCAAATGGGGAAGTCAGACATTTCCTCCCTTGTCCCCAGTCTCCTAAGGGGACTTTGCAAATGCATCTTTATTCACTGCCCAAATTACTCTGTAGCCACAAATTCTTTATCCAGCAATACTGTGCCTCAAAAATAAGCGAGAGTTTAAAACATGCACAGATAAACAGATATTGAGAGAGTCTGTCAACAAGAGATCTGCCCTTAAAAAATCACTAATGGGGGCGGCTGCTGTGGCTCAGCAGGCAGAGCTCCAACCTGCCGTGTTGGAGGTCTGGAGTTCGATCCCTGGTGCCTCCTGCCCATATGCAAATTAAAAAAAAAAAATCACTAATGGGATTTCTGCAAGTTGAAAGGAAAAGACAAGAGAGAGTGGCTTGGAAAGCACGAAAAAATAGAGAACATCAGTAAGGGTAAACAAACAAGTAAATGCAAAACCCAATAGTACTGCATCTTCAATATACAACTCTACTTTTTCATTTATATAAGAATCAGAATAAAATTGAACAATAAAAGATATACTTTGGATAAGAGACAGGCAAAATATAATGTGGTAAAGTGGGACAAAAACAACAAAAAAGGATGAAACAGAGGGAAAGGGAGCTAAGCACATTTATGTTATTGAAGTTAATTTGCCATCTTTTTAAATTATTAGGCTATACATGTAGGTTGTATAATATAAAACCCCTGGTAACCATAAAAAAAGTGTATTTTATAAATACATAGAAACAGAAATGTGAAAGGGATCAGTCAGTCACATTAAAAAATTAAACAACATGAAAAGGAGGTTGCACTGTAGTTTTCACATGACTTTTCTATAAACCTACAACTTTTCTAATTAAAATGATGATAACAATTTTAAAAATTCCTTCCAAATCTAAAATTCTATGATTTCATAGGAATAATGTATTATCTCTTAATATTTTCAGACACTAATATCTGTAATCAATCCATATTTAATTTAAATTTGAAAAATTTTTTTTTCTCAACTTTGCTCAAATTAATACATTAAATAATTGAAAGGAATAAAAGGACAGACTAGAAAACAGAACCAGAATTTCACTGACATTTGCATAATTCACTAACTGGTGAACTGAAAGGAACATTCAAGCACACCATTGCTAACAGCTATATTTGGGTTAGACCACTTCCTTATAATTAAAAGGACTAATTTTTTAAATCCTTCCCATGTACCAGGAAGTCTGAGGATTGACAATGGGAAGAAAAAGCCACCTTTTCCTCCATTATATTAACTTGACTACTACAGATTGAAGTACAAAACTTTCCATTGTGGAAGTCAAACATAATCAAATATCAGCAATTTCACGCAGGCTCATGGATATATATTTGCCATGCATATGCATACATGTACTTAGACACAGAACACCAAGTTTATATCAGTTAATTCTCAGTTAATTCTAGGATTAGAACATATAATTTCAAGGTCAAAATTCTGTACCAAAAACTCTAAATCCTTCTTGAAAAGAGAAAAAATAGAGTTAAAGCATACAATTCTCCATTATTCGTTATTTGGGTCCATACCTTTGGTTGTAATATCACTTTTTGGTGCACTCCATGTCATAACATTCTAAGAATGAGGCAGTGTTAAGGATGTACATTCATTAAGAGTGTCACCATTTGATATTATTTCAATAATGACCAGATAAGAAGAATACTATCTAAACAGATAAAGGGACAAAGACAAATTGGGCTGCTTCTAGCCATTTGTGATAATTGATTGTTTCAAAATTCCCCTTTCGAATGTCTTTAGCTTACAAAAATTGGTACAACAAAATTTGGTACAAACTTGGTAAAGGGTCTAGAGCCGCTCTACCCAGAGCTTTAAGCTTCCATTACCTTTTGTCATCTTAGAACTCTGCCACTGATTGCTTCAAAAAAACTTCCCCCTCATCACAGAATCAAACTTTTTGTCCTTGTAAGTTGTAGGAATTAAGCAACCATGCTTCATTCATTGTTGCTGGAAGCCACAGATTTCTTCCCTAAAGGGCGTAGAGGGGAAAAGCTTGAAGCCTTATTAAATTGTCTTCATATGAAGACTTTTTTTTTTTTTGCCAGATCTTGATGTACCAAAATTTTATTATCTATTTTTTTTTTGCATATTTCTTTCTAAAAAACTGCACCCTAAAGTGCAAACCTCCTCTCCTAACTCAGAACCAAATCAGTTATTTTTGGGAAAAGATTCTAGGATTTTACTTAGTCCTTTTCCTGTATCACACTTTCAAAATTGGTTTCCTAAAGGCAACATTTCCCATACTGATCTAATGTTTAAACAAGATCCTATCTGCTGCAACATGTAACATATGGATGTATGTCTAAATTTTTTATTTAGAAAAATCTCAGGTCTTGTTCTACTTCTTCTGTGTATCCTATTGAGGATTAACTATTTACCCCTCCATGAGTTATGTCTTTTGGGTTCATTTTTTATTTTCTATATATCCTGAAAAAAACTCCCAGTCAATATAACCATCTGCCATTTATTTGTAATTCAATACAGTTGTGTAGTGCAATTGTTCTGAAGCTGCTAGTAAGCAAGGAAGTGGCAATAAGTCTAGAATTGATTGACTCATGTCACAGCTTTTGTGGGAGAAAAGAGTGTTAAAGTTATATGTCTGGTGTAAAAATAGAAGAGTCTGAAGGGAAAAAAATACATAATCTTTATCTTTTTTCCCTGAGTTATTTTCCAATAACCCTCTGAAATCATGTCAATACCCTAGCTACGGAGATCAACCTACTGAGATAAAGGCAGGAGGGAGTTGTTGATGTGTAACTAAATATTTTAATAAGTTTGTAAACTGCAAATGGGAGATTATACATACACATGTAAGTAAAGAAATAAGTGGAAGTTATAGAATTAACTATAATAAAGCTTTTGTTTTTAAATTCTTTTAAGTAATGGTTAAAAAATAGACTACTATAAAGAAAGTTTAACACTTATTTCCATTGCTGCAATAGTTTTGAAAAGAAATTGATTTCTCTAAGCTAAAGAAACAGCTGACATTCACTTGGTGACTGGCCACGAAGTTTCCAATTTGGAAATATTCTTGACCCAATCAGACCTCAAGGAATTGTTCCAGGCAGAGCTTACGACTTCCCACCCAACCTGGTTATCGCACCTATCTCCAGAAAGTCTTACATTTTGCTGCACAGGCTTTTTCATCCCAAAATTCCTAGATAAATTACTAAACTGTGTGTCTACTTCCCCAGGGTCACCTTCTTACTGATGTCTCCCAGGTGAGTGGACCTGTGCAGAGATAACACAATATGGATTTGTAAAATAATTATGGCACACCCTGTGTTTAAAAATCACAAAAATTTGGCTCTGACTACCGTTTTGTGCTCATTAGTAAGCCCTGGTTTTCCACAAGGAGATTGTTAATTTTGTTTTTTTCCTCACAGATAATGATTCACTTTTACCAACACAACTTCTGACTCTCAACTGAAGTTAAAATTTCCCTATGGCTCAATCAAGGCAGTCGATCTTAAAGTCCCTGGAAGACAAGCTTTCTGGATGTGATCTCTGCTGTAGTAATGTGTGCTGTAAAAATATCATATTTTTAGCATACACAAATGGTGATTTCACTAATTATTTAAATCCAACTTCCAGTTTGCATACACCAGTACGCTCTGGAGATTTTCCATCAACCTTATTATTTGCAAACTATGCTATCTTATGCCAGATAAAATTTGAAATGTCTCCATCAATTTGAATTACAATCAAGGATATTACTTTTTTTCTCTGATGAGCATATTTTTATCACATTAGTATTTAAATATGGATTTGGGCTCATAGCAAGATGGGATGTGTGATAAAATTGAGGGAAGAAGGCAAAGCCTTGGGAAAGAATTTTTGTTCACTGGAGGAAACAATCTCTAGCTCAGTCGAGAGAAGAGGAAAGAGCAAGTTGAACAATACAGCATTCATGCCTCCAAAACTACTGAAATATCTGAACGGAAATATGTAAAATGTTGTATGATATTCATGGATGAAATTTTCATAGTGCATATACTAGAAAATTATTTTGAATCTCACCTTTCAACATTCTACTAAAAATCCCAAAGTCACTTTTACCATTTATTACACTTAATCAGGATTCTTTGTTTAATTTTCACTTGACAAATTCAAAAAGGTTTTATTTAACTGTACACTGACTTTTGCAATTTCATATAGATTGATAAATTTTATTGTATGCAAAGGTTAACGTTGCTTTTACTTGAGTTTAAGGATGTAAGTTTACGGACTCTCAAGTAAATGCTCTAGGCAACTTGTTGCTAGATAGAGAACACAGGAATTTTTAAAGCTATTCAGTATCGTTAGAGGTGAATGTGTATGTGGTGAGCATGTATGTTTGATATGAGAAAAGAGATAACATTTGTGAGAGGGACGAAATGTTCCCATATATAGTGTAATGATACTATTTTCTGTTAGCTACCATTATAATTAAATTATCATTACGCATTCATTGTTTCAAATGATTCTTTAGTCTATATACATCAATAGCATGATACTTACATCCCTACAGATTTGCTAATTCCTATATACATATTTTGTGTTTGTGTGCTGTATGGCAGGGTCACATTTCATTATTTTTCCATTAAGTATCCCGGTATTGTAGCACAATTTGTTGAATTTTTGTTTGTTTGTTTTGCTTGTTTGTTTGTCTTTTGGGAAGTGCATGAACTGGGAATCCAGTCCGGGTCTCCCCGGCAGGCGGGGAATTCTACCAATTGAATTGGCAGGTGGGAATTCTACCAATATAATCTCTACCAATGATAACGGGCAAACATTGGGAGATAGCGCATGTACATATATTCTTTGTAAAGGACACTTTTGGTTCTCTGATCGAGTACTCTCTCTTTCGTAAGTTTCAACTATACAATCCTGGGGAATCTTCTTGTTCTTATGTGCCCCTGTATCTGGGTAAATTCATTAGAATAGCATTTCCTTGATTTTTTTTTCTTTGCACATAAATAACAAAAGTTTTAAAATATAAATTTCAGGACATTTCATAAATCCTATCTCTCTAGGAGGAAAAAGGTTCTCTGATGTGGAAAAGGATGCTGACTGTGCAAGATTCACATCAGAATTCAAGTTCTCATTTCTAGTTAGGTTTAGTACTGATGGCAGCCCATGCAAAGGTTGGTTTCTCAACCTTTCCATCATTGCATTGATTCAAACTGGTTCAAACTGAATTTTAGTCATTTGCAAACAATTTGTTTATTTCAGGTGCTATATGCTGAATGAAATGTGTGTTGACTCTATATGGTCCAGTATTCTTTCTGCAACAAAAAGTGAGATGTTTTTTGGCTTTAGGACTTATTAAAAAAATAATTAGTTGGAAACATTGAACCATGATATAAAATTATTTAAAAATTTTTATTATTTTAAAATTGTTTAATTTTTGTTAATAGAAACTAAACAATAAAAAGCAATATTCAAACATGGATACAGAGCATACCAAGTATAGATTAACTAACATGTTTTATTAAAACATTTATTTATTGAACAAATATGAATCATGATCCTGCTTAATGTAGGCAATGTCCTTGGTGCTAAGGATATACAATATTTTAAGGGAAAAAGTCCCTGGCATTGTGGATACATATTTCATGATAACATGTTGTTGATTCTTGGTTGTTAGACATTATAAAAATAAATCCTATAATTTTAGGGAAGAATAGCTTGTATGGAACAATTGGAACAAAATAGTGTGATATTATTTGGGGAGAAAAATAGATGCAGAGGGTGAGGAGATGACAGTGATTTGTATATTGTGTAAACATATTGTGGTGGTGGATGTTGCTAATCCAACATCCATCTTTAATTTCTTCCTTCTTGCAAAACCCTTAGTTTAGCACCCAAATATACTAAGCATAAAAATGATATTTTCTAACCTATCTTACCATGAGACTAAATTCACGCCAAAGACATATACATACAAATATTACATGGGGGACTGCAAAAGCTGCTTTTGCAAGCCTTGCAAGTTAAGTCTTGCAAAGACAAGACTTAACTCAGCTAGGAGTTGTGCTCTCTTTGTTTTGAGATGACCCTTGGTTATAAGCCACTCACTAAGGTAATCAAGTAGAGAGCCAGAACTAGCCACCATCTCAACCCTATGCTGCCTATTTATTAATAATTTAAGAAGTTCAAACTTTCATTTATTCACTTATTTGTTTATAATTTTTTGGATTATGTGCAGTCCAATGAATCATAACAAATATTCATGAACATTGCTTCTGAGGAGAAACTATTTAAGCTAACACCTAAATGTTCAGAAAGAGCTGGGCTTATGAAGAGCTACAAAAATTATATCTCATGCAGGAAGTATTTGCATATGGTACTGAGAATATTGAGCGATGGAGTCAGAGAGGTAAGCAAAGTCCATGAAGGTCATAGTTAGAAATTTAGATTCTATTCTTCCTCATCCACTCTAACCGATGGGAACATTGATGGGCTTTCAACAGGAATTGATGTAACTGGATTCATGCTTAGTAAAAATCTCCCCAATTGCTGTGTGAAGAAGGTAAGATTGTTTGGAGGCAAATACATAAGAATGGAAGTTGGAAAATACTTTAGAGGGTATCATCAAATGGAGTGGCTGAGGAGGAAGAGTGAAGTACAGTTTGCTGACATATTTTGGACATACATTTTACTGATATGTTTATGGATTGGACATGTATGAGGCAAGAAGATCATCAACAGAAGTGACTTGCTCACCTTTGCAGAAAATTTTTCATCTCTAGGCATGCATTTATAGTGATTTCTAAAGTTCTTGTAGGAACAGAGGCCATCTTCTTCAACTACATGGATTGTATGCATTAGGTTTCTTTTGCTTTCTTCATTTCTGTAATTGTAACAGCATGAATCTAAACAAAGTTCTTTATTAAAATTAAAAGACACTTAAGTGCTACTATGTGGTAGGCAGCATGCTAGGTGCTTAGGCTGCAAACTTCAGTTATCTGTAAGTGTGTAACAAAGGGGGAAAGTTATTAAACAGGACAGTGAAATGAACTGATGCAGGAGTTGGAAGAAAAGAGTACCTAGGTCATAGGAAGACATGGAAAAGGTAAGGGATCATGGTCAATTCTACTCAGCATGAAGGAGCTCAGTAAAAACTTCATGGAAAAGTTGAAAACCAAAGCTAAATTCAGGTAATGGAGTGATTTTCAGAAAGGAGAGGGAAGACAATGCATAGAGGAGCACCTGTATGGTGAGATGTATGGACTTAAAACAGTTATGCCCAAGAAATCTCCTGTAGGTCAGAATAAATGGAGTAGGTAAGGAAGATATCAAAAAATATGGTTAAAAAACCAAAAATATCGATGATTCTTTTTGCCATAGGAAATTTATACTGAAGGCCATTAGTCGGTATTGAAAATGTAAAGATCATAACACTTATATTAATTAATTTCATTAACTTCCTCATTATCCCTTCCACTCTTGAGTTCTTGCTAGAACTGGCATCTGTGACAAAGTATTTTACTTATTTGCTCCCAATTATCTTCATAACAACTCAATGGAACCTGTTATTAATATGCTTTCTCCGGAAGCAATAAAAGTGTAGCTTTTTAACAAGATCATGGTCACACAGCTAGAAATTGGCAAAGATAGACTTGAAGTTCAGGTTTTCAACTGAATTCTGGGTTCTTTACTAATATTTTTGCCTAAAAAAATCCCTCCATTTAACTCACTACTCCCATTAGTGTTTTCCCCACCTTTTTCTTCCAGATGCCTCAAATAGCAAGGCACTCTGCTCATTTTTACTGTTTGTCTCTAAACCCATTTTCTAAACTGTAAGCCATTTATGTTATGAAATTCATGAATAAGTTTGAAGGGAAAAGCTTAATTAATACCTTTGATTCTATGTTAATAGGCTAATAGTTCAATGACAACTATGATAACTGAAATGACTTTAGTAAATTAGAAATCCATTTCAGCAATATTAGTGAGCAATGTAGATTTATGGTATAAAATGTGCAATACTTATACACAAGGGTCTATCTTACCTTCACATATTTATTCTATAACCTATAGGTACCTGAATTACTTTTGAGAGTTTGAGGAGTCGAAAATACTATCAGGCAAGATTCAGAGCCAGGAGTAATTACTAATACAGTTAGTGCTGTTGTTTACGAGGTTGAGCTGAGTTTTCTGACAAAGTTCCATAGAAGGAACTGGAGGGTAGAAATGTGAAGTACATGTAACAGAGTGTACCACACTACTCTGGCCATCATGAGACTGAAGCCAGCCTCTGACAGATACTGTGTGTAATTGGGGAATTTTGATAATTATCTAAACACAATTTCCATTTTTATAAAATGAATTAAACAATCCTAACTAGTAGGGATGTTATAAATAGATGGTATCTACATAGTAATATCTCAGTAAATATTAACTTTTATTATTATTATTTTCTCTTATTGAATAATACTTTCTTGAGGTAGCCTTAGGGTGAATGTAAATTACATAAAATTCCAAGTGCTCCAATGATAAGACTCGATGGAGAAGATCAGATAAACTCGCATCTTTCCCCAACTCTTTAAAACTATATAAAATATGCTATGTATACAGAACACTTAAAGAAAAAATATGAAACTTTGAAAGGAGAAGGGTATCATCACATTTTTATGGGATTTGATTGCTTTATCAATGCTGAGCAAATGACCCCAAAGGGAAAAATTCAGCTTTTGTTACTTTGCAGTTGAAAAAGAAGACGACCTAGATATATTTTTTTGGAGTTTACTTAGTTGAGCAATCTAAATTGCAACTTATTCTTTCATTCTGTTTGGATGTGTTTGTGTGTGTGAACAGAATACAGCTTAGTTTGTTTAATATATAACAGAGATCAAATCCAATTTTTAAGTAAGAAAACAGCAGTGAAGAAAAGTATAAAGATTCCACTATATATTACCAACTTCTCATTTTCGCTCCACTAATAACACCATGACAAAATGACTAACATATTTTAAGGAAGATAATTGGAATAAGATTATTAAATTTAATAATTAATTTTCTTCTCATAGACAAAAGTTTTGACCACAGAAAATATATCATTAACCACAAATAATGGAACACTCTTATAATTTCTACTGCTGAATGACTTTATTAATTTAGGACTTTATGAATTTCATTATTGGAATCAAATATAAGGAACAATCTCTGATATATTTATTGTCTTTGGGGGAAAATGAAACTTACTTTTCACTTTAAGTTCCTTGCAGAATTTTTTTCTTTTCTTTTTTTTTTTGTAATTTTTAGTTGCTCCATTCTGACCCCTTACTGGGCTGTCACAGAACTGAGATTAAATAAATCTGAAATGACCAAAGCTCTGAAGGCTCATCCCACAAAACAGACTGTGAGTTAAAGAACCCAAATGACAATTTTAACACAATTGAAACGTATCTTGTGAATGTTTTTCTTAGGGATTGAATGTAATGTTACAATTTATTGAACACAGATTTGAGTTCTTATTGACTAGTCAATATTCCTTACCTTTAAAATGAATTATTTTTTCCTTTTTCCCCCCAAATGCGACAATGAAAGCAAAAATCAGTGTAAATGTGCTAAACTTTGTGATTTTCAACATTAGCAATAATCATATAGCTCCAGTTTTGAAATAATTCAGCAAAACACTATAAATGGGGGAAAATGCTAATCTTTCTTCCCCTGATATTGGTAAAAATGTATATATAAATTTTTTTTTAAGTTATGGAAAGAACTTTTCCAAAGTGATTTCATCTGGACATCATAAAACACTGCCAGTTAAAGTGGGCAGAACTTTCTTATCAATTCATAGAGAAGGAAACCAGGACTTTCCTCAGTTAAGGGTTTGCCAGGTGGTATGGTTAGTGAGTGGTAGAACCCCAAACCCAAATCTGGTATTTATTTTCAAGTTCCTCCAGAGGCAAAACATTTTAAATTAAAAGCTTGGAGTCTTTAGTTGCAAATTTTTACATTTGAATCCCACACTCAACAAGTATTGTCTTCTCAAGCACATAGCTTAAACTTCTTGGTTTCCATTTTCTTGTCTGTAATATAAACTAGTTATAACCAAAGTTTTAGGCTTAAGGAGGAGATTCCATGATATAAATTAGCACAGCACAGTTCCTGGTTAATAGTTTTCTGTGCTGGTTTTCTGTTTGTTTCACTAACTTTCACATTCTTTCTACGCTACGTTGACCTTCTCTGATGGTTTTATTACAAATTGTCAAAGTGAAAATTTGCTAGCACCATATCCATGAAATGAGAAAGAAAGCCCAAATCTGTGTAATAAAGACTCTGATTTGTCTTTCTAGAGCACATCATAATTAAATGCATGAAAGAGTAAGACTCAGAAGCCTCCTTTCTGTTATATCACTTATCTTTCTCTTAAATTGAGAATTTTGATCCTTTCTAAGATGTGTATTAACATTTTACTTCCTCTTTGTTTCCAGAGATTAAAATAAAATAGTAAATTGGAAAGTATTTTAGAACAAAGAAAATCATTATAGAAATAGTGGGGTTTATTGCAATAAAAAGTTAACTATAACAATATTAACACCTATTGAGCACTTTATGTGTTAGGAAAGGTTCTAAGTTTGTGTGTTTGTGTATGCATTAACTCACTGAGACTTCAGAATGCCTTCATGATAAAGTTACTATTATTGTCTCCATTTTATAGAAAAGAAAACTGAGATGTAGGAAGGGTAAGTACTTAAACTCAGAGTCAGATACTTATTAAGTGGTAGGGCCAGTCACAAACCAGGAATATTGGTTTCAAAGCCTCTGCTATATGCCTACAAACATATATATATATATATATATATACTGACTATATTTCCCTACTAAATTCTCTTTCACTTTTCTAGACAAATAGTTTTACATTATCCTCTTCTCATAATTACCCTTCTTAATCTCAGCTGATGAACTTATTTCTAATTCTACAGGGGGAAAGAGAAACAAAAAGAAATGATCAAAGAGACTTTCCACAAGTTTCCACCACTACATTCAATAAACAACCTATCTGTACCTACATTTGTCTCCCCTCATGTATAAGTATGGACTCCCCAGGCCTGTGTTTCCAGCCAACCACTGCCCTCTTGACAACTCAAGGACTGAATGGCAGTAATTTTCCCCTCTATGTTCTGCATCATCAGTTTTTCCAGCTGTATGGCTTGCTTCCCTAGATACATGCATTTGCTGACATATTTTCCACCATAAAAGAAGAATAAAAAGAGTCTTTTCACACCACTCTAGCTACTGCCTCCATTTATCCTTTTGCCTTTAGAGCACAATAATTAGAAAATGTCGTTCAAATCAAATGTCCCCATTTTCTTTCCTTCCAATTTCCAGTGAACTCATTCCAATATTGTCTTTCTTTCTCACCCTTATCCCCACCTCTCCACAGCCTGCCCTTTATACAGCAGCCAGAGCTAGCCTTCGAAAACTTTACTTCGCTCTTGTGCCTTCTATGCTGTTAACCCTCTGAAATATAGAATAAGGTTTCATGTAAAACTCTATATAATAGCAGTTTTCATCTCTCCCTCACACTGGCTATCTCATTTAACCTACTTAACTTTCTCCCTAGCACTCATAAGTACCTGACAAATGATATATTTAGTGTTTGTTTATTTATTGTGTTTTCCCATAAGTTTGTTGGTTACCTGAAGGCACTTGCTTTGACTCTTGATTCTAGCCTACCCCCAGCATCTAGAACAAAGTAATAATATCCAATAATTATTTCTTGAATGAAATAGTAAGTAAATGATTCCTATGCCTTCTACCATGATCTCCATCACTCAGCAAGCTCTAACCCTGAAACTCTCATACAAACTACACTAGAGCAAAAAACCCTACTGGCTTTTCTCTGTTCCAGGAACATTATGCATGCTCCATTCCCCATCTCTGTAGCCCCTCACTCACCCACGTGAGCTTCTTTCTCACTGAATTAGGGTGAGATTCTGCAAGTGTCAGTTTAAAGGTGACAGTTAGTGAAAGTTCCTTTCTCAATACATAACCTAAGAAGCACCTCTACCACCACTTTTATTTTCCCACAATGATTGTATTCATTATTTGTTTCATCACTCCATGATGACAAAGGCATGTCTTACTATTTCAGCAAAATCGTCTCACTGACCAACAGTATTTGGTAATACTAGGTGCCAAAAAATTCTTGAGGTTGAATGATATTTTGTAAGGGTTTATCCACATCCTCCTTTGTAGACCTTATTTGTTTGTAAATATAATTAAATAGATTAATGTTCTTACAAAAGTCCATCCTAGTTCAGTTTGACTTTAATGCTATCAAAATCCTCTTTACAAATGAGCTCATAGCTAAAGAATTTGAACATGTCTTTGCGGGGGACAAGATTTAATCTACCACAGATTTGTATGTTATAGTTTTAAAATATATATATTGCTGAATGCAATCTGCTAATATTATACTGGGAATTTTTCTCTCTATGTTCATGAAGAATATTGGTCATGGTTTTATATAAAATGTAATGCTCACCTTATATAGTGAGTTGGGAAGTGTTCTCTCATCTTCAAATTTTGGAAGAAATTGTATAGGTTGTTATTTCTTCCTAAATGTCTGGCATAGTTTACGAATAAAGCCATCTGGACTTTAAGTTATGTTTGTTGGAATACTTCCACTACACATTCTTTTTCTTTAATAAATAGAAGATTGTTCAGATTGTCTATTTTGCTTTGAGTAAATTTTGGCGGTCTTCCAAGGAATTGGTGCATTACATCTGAGTTTTTAAAATTTATGTACCTAGAGCTATCTGTACTATTCCCTTGTAGTCCTTATAAGGTTATTTGGGTCTATAGTGACAACCCCTCTTGCATTCTTGGAATTGGAAATGTGTGTCTTCTCTCTGCTTCTTGGTCACTCTCACTAGAGGTTTATTAATTGTTTCTATATGTAGAAATAATTTTTGCCTTCATTAATTTTCTCTTACTTTTCTGCTTTTAGTTTCCTTGATTTTTGCCATTATATTCATAATTATTTTTTGTTCTTCATGATTTGGATTGAATTTGCTCTTCTTTTGCTAGTTTCTTAAAGTGGAATCATAGATTATTCATTTGGGAACTTTCTTCATTTCTAATATAAACATTTAATGTTGTATAATTCCCTCCAAGCATCCTTTTAACCTTCATCCCACGAATTTTTGTATACTGTATTTTAATTTTTTTCAATACAAAATATTTTCCAATTTTTCTTCAGGTTTCTTCTCTGCCCACAGACTATTTAGAGGTGTGTTGTTTATGTTCCAAATACTTGGAATTTTCTAGATATCTTTGAGTTATTGATTGCTAGTTTAATTGTGTTATTGTCAGATATTATGCTTTGCATTGTTTCACTTCCTTTAAACTTGTTAAGGTTTTGTTTTATGCCCAAGAATATTTTCTCACATTGTGAATGCTTCGAGGGCACTTTAATGGAATTTGTATTCTGCCGTTTTCAGGTGAGTTGTTCTCTATACATACATTAATTAGGTCATATTGGTTGAAAGTATTCAGGTCTTCTAAGGCCTTGCTCATTTTGTGTCTCTTTGTTCTATACATTACTACAAGAGAAGTATTGAAGTTTCCATTTGCAGCTGTAGATTTGTCGATTTCTCCCTTAGTTGCTATCAATATTTTTCCTCATGTGTTTTGAAGTTCTGTTATTAGTTACATATGCATTTAGGATTGTTCTAATTTGTGTTTGAGTACTTTATCCTTCAACAGTTATCATGTTTTGTTTTTAATTTCTAAAATGCCTACTTGGCTCTTTTAAAAGATTTCATTTCTCCACTAAGAAACTCTTTCTCCCCATTCATTTCAAGAATGTTCATTCTTGCTTCATAGAGCATGATTGTAATAGCTGCTTTAAAGTCTTTCTGTAATGTGTGTACTGTCCCATAAGTGACATCTGCTAATTGTGTTTTATTTGAAAATTGTGAGCATTGCTTAGATTTTCCAATTCATTTTAGACATCAAAAATCTTACAGAAAATATTGATTTTTGATTTAGTTTTAGTAGTCAATCAACCTGGTAAAATTCAGACCACAAATTCTGCCTCATCCTCCACAGGCAGCCTTGAACAGTGGATTTTACTGAAGTTCATTTCTTGAGGTTTTTGTTATGCTAGTAGTGGCTTGTTTTATAACTGTGCAGCTCAGGGGTGAGCCTGAGACTTGTATCCGTGCATATACTATTTAGAGGGTCCCCTTTTCAATTCCTCCTCACATTTACTAGATTCCAGGGACTGGTTTTCACGAAGAAAGATTGATTTATTTCAGAATTGAATCCCCTACTGTCACGTGACTGGTTCATCTTTCAGGAAGAAGCAGCAAGAGAAAATTGAGAGAGAAAATAACAGGGGTTTCCTTCATGCACTTTGGATCAAAGGGTTCTCTCTTCCAAGTTTTTCTGTCTGGAAAGAAGTGATTTAGGTGTCTGCTCAGCTGTCACTGCCACCATCCCTTTTATAAGAGCGATAGGGTTTTTTATACTAGGATTGCTTGGGCCATTCTGGGAGAAATATTAGGAAAAAAAGGGACTCTCCATATCTCACAGGGGCATTTCTCCCCAAATATCTGGACAAAAGGGAATTTATCTCTCAGACATTTTACTGTCTGACATAGCTTGCAATTGTAGGATTCAGCTACCCTGAAGTCAAATCTTATATATATAAGGTATTGGAGTGGGGTAGCAGTGGGTTGAGAGAACACTCCTCATAGTACTTAGTAGATTTGACTTTCCATTCCAATCTGTCTCCTAATATTTACTTGCAGAGTCCTCGGGTAGTTACATTTTGTATTCAGTGCAGAGATTTTGGTTGTATTCAATGGGAGTGAGAGGCTGTAGTGGGCTAATTCTGTCTTCACTGAGACCTGAATTCAGTGCAGAAAGTTAAAAGATGGAATTCTATTGATTTAAAAGTATACAGAATGGACCCTACATATGAATCATTTAATACATTCTTGGAAAAAAAGAATCATATTTTCTGCTGCTTTCTGATAATTCTCTATGAGTTCAATAAAAGTTAAAAATAGGATCCAAGAAACACATCAAAATGAACAAAATGTAAACTCTTCTTGAAAGCACTGCATAATAACTTTAACAGAGAGTAGATACTTCAATTTTCAGTTCTACCATGTCCATAACGTGACAAATTAATCCCAACATAAATTGTCAGTGTTCCCAACTTGTTGCTTTATTTGCACTCATTTTTCATTTTTTCTACTTAGGTCATTTCTGAAGAGAGCCCTCTAACCTAATGCAACAGATTAGTATCGTACAAATAATTGGTAAACGCCACTATCTCAAAAATTGCATAACTAATTGCAATAATTACCATGTGCCAAAAGCCTTCTGTGTTCAGGAGCTGTGTAGAGAACTTACATTCATCATCTTATTTAATCTTTAAACAGGGAAATGAAATGAGACAATAGTCTTCATTTTACAGGACTCGAAGGTCCAATAAGCTCTTAAATAACTTGTCTTTGTCACTCAACTAATAAATAGCAGAATAAAAATTCTAATTTAGTTTAGCCAAACTTTGAGTCCCTCCAATCTCAAAAATTAACTGAAATAACAACACAATTTTTAAGCAAATTTTATTTAAATGCATGTAGACAATGGAAATTTATTGTCAAGATCACACATTAGAATGAAACTAAATTAAATAAATGTTGTAATAGTAATAGAAGGTAGAGATCCACCTAAGAAGTATTTAGGAAGGAAGCCTGAAGTGAGATTCAGAGGCTGCATAATGAGAAGAACCAAATAAAGGATGGGACATTAAGGGACAGTGATATTATTATGATTAATTTACTTTTTGGAAAATGTAAAATAACAAGACTGGATAAATATTTTTCCTAAGCATGTGTGATTCAGTCAAAATCTGTGGGTACAAAATGATTCTAATAAAAAGTACAATACACTTCCAAGCACTTTGTCAGATGTCCTTGAAGGCACATTTAAGAAAATGCATTAAGGTTCACAAGCAATTGTGATACAATATAGCACACCAAAGCTATAACAAAGTAAATCATTTATTTATGATCTAAAATAAATGTTTTATTTTCCCAAGGACTTTAACAAAACTCATATGGGTAAATTCAAGTCCTGCTACACATTAGTTTTGACCTTTAGACTAAAGAGTTATACATACACATAAATGACTATATCGTTTGTAAGATATTCATGATATTATTCATTTAAAGTATTTTATATATCTTTATAAACTTTAGGACATTAGCATCAGTAGTAGTATTAAAATTAATCTTTTATGCAGGAAACACTTTCTCTTACATTGATAAATATCAATTAACATCATCAACACAATTTATATCTCATATTAAAAATTATAGGGTATAAATTCCCTTTTATCTGAACTGAGCACAGGCTGAAGAGTAAAGTTCAACTTTAAAAAATTCCTACTTCAAGGAGTTAAACTTCACACATAGTTTAGTCACAGTTAAGTTCTAATATTATTACTTTTTCTGCTGATCTCATTGGAGCTGCTAATCACTCTCATTAGCATCATCATATTAAATTTAATTTATGTGCACACTACTTTCTAGGATCTCTGGATTTCTTATCTCTTATTTAAGAATGGCAGCACTATCATGAGATAGTTTCCCCACATAACAGACCAGGCATCTGTAGCTTAGAAGGGATATACTTTCTTCCCAAATTTGCACAGCTTGTGAATCACTTACCTGGATTATGACTGAGCTATATCAGACACAGATCCTAACCACTAATTTCCAGTAACTTTGGTTGTATGTCTATTATATAATACTGTATTAATATGAAACTGATATAAGTGTGGAATGGCTTTGTAGGTAGGATGCTTTTTCAGAGTGAATGTGAAATCATTAGACAAAATAAAATGAAACCTAGGACTGTGAAACATTTGAACTTTTCTTGTGTGTGTCAATTATCTCCATCTTTTTATGGGTTAAATTGGTGCCTACTCATTATTACTGACAAGATCGACATAGCATTTGAGTTACTGCTTCTAGCACACATTTAGTAGGGGTTTATAGGAAATATCAAGTTAACTGTATACTGAGTGATTTTTATTCACCTTGAACAACAAGCAAATTGGAATCTTTATTATAGTATATTTAAACATCACTCCTAGGTTGAGAAATAAATGAAAAATTCTTTGAACATTAACCTGAAGGATTTCTTGTTATATAAAGATGTCCAAATTACATTATTAAAAAAAAATCAAATCGGTGACTTCATTTATGTGAGATATATAAAACTACATATCTTTGGGCTTGTTGTACTTCATTGCATGCTTGAATAAAGGTAAAAGGAAGTCATTGTCTATGGCCTGATATGGAAAGATCTTCAAGATATATTTTTTATTGTGTAAAAAAAGCAAGACATATATGAAGATCTATAATTGTAGAAGAAAGGTTAACATTTAAAACATAGTTTCCTATAATAAAGGTTAGCATATAAACTATGTAACATTAGATTTGTTTGTGTCTGCAAAAAGACTATGAAAATATTCACAAGAATAAGAAAAGTGGTTACTCAAAGTGTGTCAAAAAGATCAAGTTTTGGACATATCTTATCAATGTGACTTCTAAATGAAAAAATTTTACTGTGGAAATGTTCTTAATTCTAGATTATGCTATACATTGCAAATCTCCAATTATTTCTTCTCTGGATTTACTTACCTAATGCATCATTTAGAGAAGCTATTCTGAGTAATTGGTCATAATTTGGATTATTAATTTAAACATAGTATAATGCAAACTCACTATTCCCAAAAATGAGACAAAAGAGTCATATAGTAGGTAAAATAAAATGTTAAAAACTAATAAACACTTTTACCTCATTTTTAAAAAACTGTAATTATGACATAGAATATATAAATATCCCCTTTGTAATTGTGATCTCAATAAATGACACCAGGTGTGCATACATATATTTGGAGATGTGGAGCTGTAATGTATGAAGTATTCGATATTCATGTAACTATATGAGGAGCCAAAAACGTGGTTCCCAAATGCCTGACTGTTTTCGGAAAAGTTCCAATCTATGATAAACTTTGCGTCACTACTAGAGAAATAAAAATGATGTAGAGAATTTTTTGTAAAGATTAAGTCTTTATGATTTGTAACATTGTCTTTATACTGAAAGGGCTATTTCTAATGTTTTGATATTTCTTTTATGACATTGTGTACATAAATCAATCACTTTTGTTTTTGGTTTTAATGTACAACCCCAGAACAATAGTAATTTTATGTTATTCCCCAGCATCTCATTATTCGAGTTGTTTGAAATCTCAATACTCTAGGAGACACCGTCCTAGAGATATTGTAAAACCCCAAGCTAAAACACCCAGAAATTATATTCATAATGCTACATAGGCAATAACCATATTTATGCTTATGTGTAGATTTGATTTCAGCTAAAGACTAATCTGAACATTATAACATTCCTATGAAATAAAAGGAATTTAAAATCTGCCTCTCATTTTTATATCAAAGAAAAAGCATAGGCAGCAAAGAATGGGTTCAGAGTCACGAAGTTATAAGGTTACACACATAAAGCAGAAGACATTTTCTTATCTGAGTGAATAAAATGAGACTCCTCTTTTTAGTAATGCATTAGAGGAATTCTGCATTTAAAATGCAAATTTTGAATAAGTCCACAAAGAATTGAATACTTTTGTTTAATGAAATAACCATATTTTAGATCACAAAATCCCCGAAAAGTTACACAATTCTTGTCAGTGAAATATAAAATAAAAGGAATCTTAAATAGAACAGATCAGACCAGAGCAGATGTACTTCTTTTTTGTCTAATGATTTAAATTGACCTAGCTAGGTAGGAATTTTGGTTTATAATCAGGAGGGCTCTTTATTTTATTATTATGAACTTTTTCTGGCTGTTGAATTAAATACATACAGTAGTGGATTGTAATGGTTTGTTCAAAGGTACATGGGTGGAACTTCATGAAAGGGAGTCTTCTTGCGTTTGATGTCCAAGCACAGTGACCCTGCCAATTGTCTGACCCTCCTCTGGAGAAAGTCTGCTTCAGTTAGTCATCAGCTTATGTCTTGAGCTGTCCAGCTGCAATGTGAGCACATTGACAGAACGGCACCTTGGAAATGCCTCATCTGGGCAGGAGACCAGACTGTTCAAGCGACTGGTGACCCCAAAGTTTCTGGTCTTCCAGTGTTTTTATAGCTTCGTTTTAATATACTATATGTATTTTATTAATGTGGCTCTTATTGAAGTCAGATGTTCAGGCTCAGAATTGTACTATAGCTGTGACAAAAACAGCTGTATACATGGAAGAGAGTATGTTTGAACATGTCTTTTATAAGTGAATTACAGTGTCATGACTCTTTCATTCTTTCAAATATCTTTCCATTATACAACTTTGAAAATACCATTACTGTCAGTTACTGGACCAAATTATAGCTGGATTCCCAAAGCTGTACATGGTTAAATTAAATTCCCAGCATAATAAAAGATAAAGAGTTTTATATTCTTTTGATAAAGACTTTTACCAATTTTACCAGCTCAATTTTAGTTGCTTTCATGCTTAGCCAGTTCTTGGTCTCAATGAAGACCAATTTACAAGAATCTTGTTAGTTCTGTTTGGTATAGCTGGCTAATCCAGAGATTAATTCTACGACAAAATTTGTGAGTCTGGAGTGGATATATCAGGTAAGTAAAAGCAAAACTAAACAAAGCAAAGAAAACAAAACTTCAAAATGCTTCCTTAGCCAGAACTATTTCTTTCTGGCTATATCTAATATTAAATTTGTGTAATATTTTCATGAAGCTAGGAGCATAAACTGATTTATTTTAGAAATTTTGAAGTGTTTGCAATGCTTATCAATCTTATTACAAGACTCTCTACTATGTCCCACATAATATGGTTGTAAATAATCTTCAAAAATATGGTCCATAATATAAACTAGTCCAGTTAAGAACAAAATTCATTAGAAAGGATATTAAGCAGAAAACTAATAAAATATTTGATGAGAAGAATGTGAAGTGTGAAGTGTTATTCTTTCTCTTTTCTTAGCAATTCATTCCTTTTTCCCTGCTGTTTTATCTCCGGATCCCACCCTTTCCCCCCACCTCTTGACACACACACACACACACTTTTAGTTCTGGTTATGTTTTGATATATGCTGAACATGCAGCAACTATTTTCCTGGGAATTTGAAAACCACTCAGAAGTTATTATTCATATTCCACAGGAGAGGAATCCAACGTTTGCAGTTATTCACTCGGGTTCAAAAAGTGCACATACCTCATAAAGTTCCTTTGGGAGCTAATGCTTTTCCCCCTGTATTCTTTTAGTAATCTACAACTTAGAGCCGTGGTTTTACTGCTTTTGATCCAAGGATTCATTATGAAACAAGTCATCTGTTCTTAAGAAGAGGGCCAGGGTGGGCCACGGTGGCTCAGCAGGCAAGAATGCTCGCCTGCCATGCCAGAGGACCCGGGTTCGATTCCCGGTGCCTGCCCATGTAAAAAAAAAAAAAAGGAGAGGGCCAGGCCTTGTTCGGTGGTGGAGAAAGCAGTTCTCTGGCTCATGTTTGGTTCTGTTAGTTTCCGTGAGATTCTTAACAGCATATTGGGGAAAGTTCCTTTGGCTACGATATAACAAGAGTTTCACAGAACTGATTTGATAGAAAGGCAGGCTAGGTTCATGAATTTCTTCTTCTAAAGCATTCTCATATGCTCATGTGCACTGCTCTGCTATTTTATATTTTATCAAACATAAAAACCTGTGTAAAGCCTACTTAGGAACAACTTCCAATTCTCGTGGAATTATTGAAAGGATTAGAAAGTCCCATAAACAAAGCATTTTTAAAGAAACTGTTAGAATAGTGCTTCACTATATTTGAAGTCTGTTTTGCAATGAGTTCCTAGAGAATAATACCCTCAAAATAAAGTATGGACACTAGATTGCTGTGCCTTTATAAGGGTCAAGTAATTTTTTCACAACGTGTAATTTGGGGAAATATTTTTCTTAACGTGAAGATAACTAAATATCACATATATTAATTTAATTATTCAGTTATTTATTCTTTCAACATTTGAGAGCTTTCACGTGCCAGGCCCTATGTGCCTGCTATTTACTCTTTTGGGCTCATATAAATTGATATAAATCTATAAATATCATTTTTCCTAGGAATAGTGCTCATTAATCTTCTGAAAAAAGATTTTTAAGCTTATACTTTGTGCCAAATGCTACATTGTTTACTGTTGAACAAATGAAAGAGTTCAAACCCAAATAAGAAAAAACAGATCTGGAAGAAAGGGATTGATTATATTATACAAAATACTGTAGTGCTCAGAGAAGGAAGTGATTAACTTTGTTCTGTTACTTTGTTTTAAACCATTTAAAGAAAATAAAAACTGGCAGACCATGTATGGTGTCAAAAATGTAATACCGGAAAGTGAAGTGACCCTGGAGTAAGACAGAAGTATTATTTCTGTCTTTTATACTAACTGTGCAAACCTTAGCATTTCATATAACTTTCTGGTGGATTTATTACCTTCTGCCAGTAAATACATAATCTTAATACTATAGGGTGACATATCAAACTTTGATTAATGTTAGCTTTGTTTTTGACCAAACCCACAAGAGGTCCATTGCAAGAACATTACTAATTTTTAATTTGACATATGAAAGCTTAATAACTTTTTAGATCCCGTATGGGAGATGGAACTGAATGACATTCTTTATGCTTTGGGACTAAAGAAAATCTCAACCACCATAAAGGTTAATGGGTCAAAGGACGGTGGAAGCCAATATAAGGAGTCTGTGGTTAATATGTACATTTAGCGTATATTAACTCCTGAATTTATGACAGTATTTCATTATGAATGTGGATAAAAACTCTATTCCAAAAGAGCCAAATATAAAGTTAAATTGAAATAGGCTGTCAATTTATAGTCTGTGAGAGCAACGATTTTTTTTTGCCATAATGTGAAATAGCTTTTAAAATAATTATTTATGAAGTTTTATGGAGTTGACACTTGAACTATTTTTAGGCCTTTCCATAACATTGAATGTATGACTTAAATTTGTTCAGAAAACATTTGATTAAGAAATGAATATCATACTTCACTATTATTTATACAAGTATGCAAGCACAATTATGTGGCTATTCTTACTAGTCAGGGCTTTATAATGCCTTTTTCACAGGCTTGGTTTTTAATAAATGTGAAAAAAGTAATGGTACAATCTTTATCATGGGATATAAACTAGAGGGGTTTTAAATACTTGATCAATTCTGTTAGCCAAGGGGGACCTAGCAACCAAACATTACTAACTATCAGACTTCATTCTGATATCAATGGGGCTCTGTACAACGAGACTTAATTGGGTTTTCTACAAAAATCAATTAATCAGAGCTTGTTAAGGCTGTCAATAACAGTTCTTCCACTGGCTCACTGTATTCTGCTCTTGCATTGATGATCCATTAAGCTTGTGCTCAAGCAGGGCTAATTGACAGATGCTAATTACACAGGGTTACTCATACCATTTAGAAAAATCAGTAAAGTTCTACTATTTACAGTCAAAATACTTTATTTTATCCCCCTTTCCACTTTTACTTTTTTCTAAAAGGAATCTTCTGGTATAATCTCTAGTTATCACCAAAACACTCAAGTGCATTTTGGGTGAGTTGGTCTGTGCATGGGCTTCGGAGCCCTGAGCTCAATCACCAAACAGGGGCTTCTCTGCTTTCTCACTGCATCTTGGTGTGTCACATGTAAAGTGAGAATTCTAAATGCTTAGTTTTTCAGGATGTTGTGAGTATTATGTGACTTAAAAATATAAAATGTTCAGAATTCTATCCTGTATATTTATTCCAAAAATGTTAGTTTACTTGTGTTTCTCCTCATTGTCTTCAGTTCTTTCTAGGCACATGTACATTCACTCATGTTTTTAGTGGGAAAATGACGTATCATTAGCACTTCAGACAAGGGGACAAACTATTTACATAACCCAGATATTGTGATTTAAAATCTTTTGTATTTTAAACTCTTTTGGAAAAATTCCAAGCTTCATTATGTTTTTGTATAAACATTTTGTGCTTTAGTTTTTAAAAGTTTTTCTGAAAAATGACATTTTTCATTTACAAGCAGTTTTGATAGACAGGGAAGTAAGAGGGAAGCAATATGTTTTTTTTCTCTTGACTTCCATTATATTGGAAATGAGTTAAAATGATTGAATATCTATGAAAAAATAAACATATTCGCAAGTAGTTGGCATATGCTGGAACTCTATAATCTAGATTTTAATTCTCTCTCCTGTCAAAAAAATTTTAGAAAGACAATCTCAAATGTCTCCTTTTGTTGCTTAATAAAATAATAATGAAAGAAAGTCAATGAGATGTCAAGGTAACAATAGAGCAACAAATTATACCCTTAAGAAAATTTTAATATATAAAAATATTCATTCTTTTACTCTAGTTTAATTTCTAGCCATGAAACCAACAAAGAGATGTAACTCAAAAAAAAAAAGTAATGAACAGTAAAATTGCCATTGTCGAACCCAAAATTATGTACAGCGCTAAATATAAGCCTGTAAAACAAAGATGTTTCTTGGAGAATGTCTGACTTCAAAATTACCACTGACAGCAATGGAAGTGATACAGTCATTAGCAAGAGAAAATGGTCTTATTTATATGATATACAGTGAATCCTAGTTTTGGCAAATATAGCTATAGTAGATACATAGTATGATTAAACCAACAGTCAGAGGAGGGAAGTTCATTCTGAAAATTTTCACATCATGTTCCATTTACACGTTTCAGAAACTTGGATTCTTTCTTGAAAAGGTATTCCTGCAACAGATTAAAATATTGTGCTTCAATGCAGCATGTTATACTTATTTGGACTTCTGATGGTGATTTGCATGTATCTAAATCCCTAATATTTTAAGATTTCACTCAATCTATGACGTGAATTATCTGATTACTTAAAGATAATTATTAGACTTTCTAAACCTCTGGATCTTTATCTGTAAAGTGATATTACCTTACAAATTTTAGGTATTATGTAAATAATGAAAATTAGTAAAATGAAAGTAAATTTTCTAGAAACATGAGTGACACTTAGCAGTTGCCAAATTTCCTATGCATTGCTTATATGACTGATAAATGGGGAAAACACTACAGACAGGACTAATTCCAGAAGTCCTTTCAATTAATGTGTTAATCTTTTCCCCTTTCATTTCTTCTTTTGAGCACCTGGCACTTATAACATCTCTTGCATTTCTTCAGTTTCTAACTTTTTGTCATTTTGGATATGTTCTGGGAGAACCCCACTCCTCAGATTTCTAATTCCTTCCTTTGATCCCTAGCCATTTCATTTATAATTGTTAGATAATGTTTAATTTTGCTTTGACAATTTTTTCTAAGAACTCTTATGATTTCTTAGCAATGTATATTTTCTAAAGCAAAAGGTAGATGTGTTAAGTTTCAAATATTTATGTGGGTATTGATCTTAAACTTTTAATGTTTAAATGTTTTCTCTACAAACATTATTTAATTAGGGAGAATATCCCGTTATGATGCCACCCTTAAAAAGAAGTTGATGCTTTCAGAATTTTGGTGAAACTTGATTGTCCATACTTAAAGTTAAATTCATATTTTAAAATCAATTTTAAGCAAAATTAATAAGGATGAGACCTCAGTCCAAAGAGAATTTTGTTTTCTTGCTTGAATTCGTGGTAAATGCAATTCTGATGGCAGGAATGAAGCTCCTGATGATGGCGTCTTCTCCATTATGGTTTACTCCTTTCCTGCTGACTAGTGTTTCCAGAGTCACTTCACTGCCTTGCTGCTCTTATCCCTGGTCACTCTGAGCATTCAGCCTCTCAGACAGTTATGGCTCTGATGTGCTGTACATGAGTTGGCTCACAAATGAAAGCTTCCTTCTCTACTGCTTCTGGTTGTTGAATTCTTCATGGATTCTAATGGAAAGTACACTTTATTATGATGTTGTCTCTGTATGTGATTGTGGATTCCAAAGCCCTTTGGCTATTACTATCAATCTGCTTTACATCTTCCCCACATCGTTCCTTGTTCTTATTTCTTGCAGCTTTTACTTTTTTTTCAATCCCTGATATCAAGTTTCTTCTATTTTATGTGTAATCCCACATGGTCTCAATAAGATAAGCAAGGTACAGTTTATTTTGATGAGGAAAACATGAAATAGTCAAATATGTATACAGAATATAGAGAATGGTACAAAATATTTTGCATCTGTTTTATTTGTTCTTAGTTCCTATTTGTGTGGTTTGAAAGGATGTATGGACCCCAGAAAAGCCATATTTTAATTCTAATCCCATTTTGTAAAGGCAGCCATTTCTTCTAACCCTTATTCAATACTGTATGTTTCAAACTGTAATCAGATAATCTCCCTGGAGATGTGATTTAATCAAGTGTGGTTGTTAAACTGGATTAGGTGATGACATGTCTCCACCCATTTGGGTGGGTCTTGATAAGTTTCTGGAGTCCTATAAAAGAGGAAACATTTTGGAGAAAGAAAGACATTCAGAGAGAGCAGAGAATGCTGCAGCATGAAGCAGAGAGTCCATCAGCCAGCACTTTGGAGATGAAGAAGGAAAATGCCTCCCGGGGAGCTTCATGAAACAGGAAGCCAGGAGAAGAAGATAGCAGATGACACTGTGTTCACCATTTGCCTTTTCAGATGAGAGAGGAAACCTGACCATGTTCACCATGTGCCTTTCCAGCTGAGAGAGAAACTCTATGTTCACCATGTGCCTTATCACTTGAGAGAGAAACCCTGAACTTCATTGGCCTTCTTGAACCAAGGTATCTTTCCCTGATTGCCTGTGATTGGACATTTCTATAGACTTGTTTTAATTGGGACATTTTCTTGGCCTTGGAACTGTAAACTAGCAACTTATTAAATTCCCCTTTACAAAAGACATTCTGTTTCTGGTATATTGCATTCCAGCAGCTAGCAAACTAGAACACTATTACTCTGCACTGAGTGATCTACCTGTGACATCAGGGAGTCCCTTCTCTCTGTACCACGTCCTTCTTTCCATTCCCAATGGTCTTTTCAGTTTGGGGGATTTGTTGTTACTACTGCTTTTACTTTTTTCCTTTCCCTTTGGGATCCCGCTTCTTCTTTCAACCTTGCCCCAATCTTTCGATCAATAAACTTCAACTGTTTTTTCCTTTGCAGAGGCAAAAGAAGAAACAACTTCATGCCCTTTAGATCTGACTTTAGGAGTTTGAGGAAGGAAGTGAGAGTGCAGCCAAGTTGCCTGAGCCAAATTTGAACCAATATGCAGACACAAATCAAATATTTATTTTGTTCATGTCAATTGCTATTTTTATCGTTAATGGTACTTTTAATTTGTGAACGATGGCAGAATTTGGGTGCATTGCTCCATATTTACAGACTTTCTTTTATTTTTCCCACTTTGATATGAACTGAGGCCTTGATAAGGCCCAGAAAATTGGTGAGAAAGTTAGAAAAATCCATATCCACAAAAATCATTTCAGTGAGCTTTTGATGGGAAGGTCACTAAGTCTTATTTATGAAGTCAATTTTAAAAACTGTAATTTTTCATCTTGAAAAAGAAGTTGCAGAAGAGAATGATAAAAAAATGAAATCAAAAGTATTTGACATAAGGCAATGATATGAACTCAGCACAATAAATATACTGTGAAGCCTACCATGAATACTAGAACAAGTTTTCAAAATAAGTAAATATACTATTATTACATTCACTAAGGAAAGCAGGTCCACATTTTCTTATGTCTCTCCTATCCCCACCTATGTTTTATACTATTTGTTTCCTCCCTTCACTGATGGTCCACTTAAATAACATTCTCCACTTGGATTCAGGGAAATATTTGAGGGGCAAAAACATCAGAAAATATCTTACTGACTTAAGTTTTCCAGTTCTAACAATACATACTCTTTAACCACTTAACAAATGTAATCTTCTATATATTAGTGAGTAATATAAGAACTTCTAGTTAGGAACAACTCAATGTTGTTCTATCTCCATCTTTTTTCCCTGGTATATGAGCATCCCTTAGCATATTGTTCAATAAAAAAGGTAGAAAAAGATAGTGTTTACTTATGGGAAGTTCTTTAATCCATTAAAAAAATTCCCAATATGAATGATTTGTTTTACTACTGAACCATTTTCCATCTATTTAATCCCTCAAAAGATTGATGAGATTTACTAGACTGTTGACAGTGTAGACAAATATTTGGTATACTCTTCCTAAGAAGTGATTTTCAGATAAGGAAATCAAATTTTGCCTGCATTTGCTATAACCTCACTATCATTTATTTGAATTTTATAAGACCATTGCTTACTTTGAAACACTCATTATTGTTTGAAAGTATGTAAGTGGCATACTAAGTGGTTTAACATCCAATCTTTAATTTTATAATTAGAATGCATTCAAGCTGTGCTTCTGAGTTTTCCTAATGCCCTAAACACTAAATCGGAGTGTATTCTAAATCATACATTAAATAGAAAATCTTCGAATTAGTAACTTAAAGTTTAGCTTTATACACCAAGGAATTTTACTCATTAGCAGGTAATTTAAATTCTTTCTTTTCTCCACCCCTTTTTCTCCAGGGAATGTTAAGCTTGTTTTTCAAACCTTCCTTCTGAAACATGAGGAGCAAAAGTAGTACAAAAAGTCAGGATTTGAGGACACACAAAGCTGCTTTAGTAGCCTTGATCCCTCTATTTAAACTTTCTGGGTCATTTTTCTCTGTAAGGATAAGAACTCTGGGAGGTTGGCACAAGTAAGGCAGAAAGGGAGTCTTGAAAACTGGATCTGCAAAGACCATACTGGCATATTAAGGAACTGTTGTCATGTTACCAACAATAAACTTTCTTATCACTAGAGAAATGATCCTATCACATCTGATCCTATACTGGCTATAATGTAAAAACAGAGCTAAAGGTCACCTTGATTCTATGTCTCACACAAGCAGTGGGGGATAATGATGACAAAACCTCAAGTCGAAAAGTTTGACTAGTTTTGTGGATGGGCTCCTGACCATAAGGCTTTGAGAGCCTATAACATTTCCTCTCAAAATAAATGTGTTATTCAGAAATGGTAATATTTTCTACAAAGTCAGCATGGATTGGGGCTGACATAGATGATAGAGAAAAATGAAAATTAATTTTACTGTGTGATATGTTCCTAGGCTTTACTATCCAGCACAAAAATACATGAGTAAGTGCTGCTGCAAGTTTTTGCTAAGCCAGATATCTGAAGAATGTTCAAAGATGTTTTACTGATCTATAAAGGCTATGAGTTTTGCTGATGGAATAGCAGATTTTGTACAACTTAAGTTCTTGCAGGCAAATATGGAATTTACAATCATTCCATTCTGGTTTTTTTTTCCCACCTAGTGGATTTTCCCATCCAATAAATAGCTGCATGGGCTTTTGTTTTCTAACTTATGTATGTTGACTGTAGATATTAAGTTGCTGAGATAAACATTATCCAAAAATGTAAATTTAGTTGCTAAAAAGTAAACAACAATAAAATACAAAAAAAAAATTTAAATGGAGCTGTAAAAATTCCGTATTTATACGGACGTTCTGGTTCATCTCATGAAAAAATCTTTGAGGTGGGGGCAGTTTCATTGGTTCAGCTCAAGTAAGTCCTGCCCTTGTGATTCCAAAGTCTGTGATCACTAAAGTGCTGGAGTCTGTCCTTTCCCAAAGATGTTTTGGTCTTTGTAATTTGTCACCTAGCCTTCATCTTAAGACAGCCCCAAAACTCCATTGGTAATAAAACAATAACACATAATTCTCCCTAAGATACCAAGTGGCTAGTGTGGAGCAAGGGAGTTCAAACACTTGGCATTTCAAAACTATTACTCTTCCACCCTCATGTAAAAATTTTTATCCTCTACCCTTTATCTACCAGTGAAGTCTTTTTGCATAAGCCTCTACTCTGGTGGAAAAATCCCTGGATTTTCCCTGGGGTCTTTGGCAATGCCATTTTCAACCAATGTCATGTAATATTCCTAGAGGATTGCAGCCTCGTTTCAGATGACTATTCATTCCACTAAATGACCTCAATATCCCTCACATCCTTGAGTCCTAGAACCTTCACCACTCTGTTTAGCAACTCAGTCCCAAGCCACACGATGAAACTTGTCCAAACAGAAAACTGCTCTTTAGTAACATGACCCCTCACATTCAGTTGTTATTAAGTCCACCTGCATTCTTTATTCAGTAAAGTTCCCATGATTTAAATTTTTTTTTCTGTGGCTTCCCCTTCACCAAGAAATCTTACCTGCAGGTCCATTTTGTTAAATTCCAAACCATTGTTCAATCACACCATCTCCCTCTGCAGTTCCTGCAGTCGGTTCCACCACTGGAGAAAGTTGCATTTAGCAATGCTTCTGGGTCTTGGCAGCTTCTTTTCTTCTTTCCCTGAGAAGAGATTCCAAGCCTTTGTAAATTTTCACAGGGTAACTGACCCACTCCCATGCATTTCCTTGTTCTCTAAGGGAGACAGAAACCTTATGTTTCACATACTAATGGGGATTAGTGACTGAGAATCCTTTGAATTTCTCATCCTCAACCCAAAACCCTGATGCCTTCCTTAAAGTATCTATTAGATCTTTGTTTCTCCTGTCAACGGCTGTTCCAGGTGTGCTCGACAGCCTGATCTTACTTTTTTGTCAGGAATTTCTCCCCATCATACATTTTCCTGCTCCTCTGTGTATTTGACCTCATCTTTTGTATTACTGCTTTACCATCCATTACCTTAAACACATGCCTAACTCTTCCCTATCTTTAAAAAAAGCTATTCTTTAATCCAATTTTCCTCTATAACTGTATCAGTCCTTCTCCCCCACTCCATTTGCAAACAATATTTTAGTAGACTAGCTAACTCTCACTTTTTCCAGCTCATCAACACAGAGTAATCTGCCCCAGTAATTTCTAAATTGATCTTCCTTAGGTTGTCAGTGACCTTGTAAGTGCCATGTATTGCCAAATCTAAAGGCAATTTTTAAATACTCATTTTCCTTGGCCTTATGTTTTCTTTCCTTCCTTCCTTCCTTTCTTTCTTTTTTTTCACATGGGCAGGCACCAGGAATCAAACCCGGGTCTCTGACATGGCAGGTGAGAACTCTGCGTGCTGAGCCACTGTGGCCCTATGTTTTCAACAATAAATAATCTTCATTTGTAATGCTTTTTACTTCCTTGGCAACCTCATTCCAAATTCTCTCTTATTTATCCTGTTCTTCCCTCCAAGTCTCAGTTCTTTGCTCCTCTTCTACATGTAGCCTGAACATCTGCCTTTCTCTGTTTTGTCTTAATTTCTCATGCACTTTAATTCTATATTCATGGAGTCACCTGTTGCCTACCTGTGCTTCTTCCTCTACCACTTGATTAATTGTAGTTCTCAAATCTTAACAACTAGCACTAATTCTTCTAATATTACCTATTAGAAATCTGTTATATTGTGATCATCTTTTCTCCCACAAATTCTTCATTCTTTTCATGAACATTTTATGGTGTCATTAGTAGCATAGCAGATAGACACTGCTACTTCACATCCCTACTTCACATCTTATACCAAAATCAATGAAAATGGATCATTTTACAAGAGCTACAACTATCAAACACCTAGAAGAAAATGTAGGGACGCATCTTCAGGACCATTTGGTAGGTAATGGTTTTTTAGACTTTATACCCAAATCACAAGCAACAAACAGAAAAAAATAGATGAAGCAATCTCACAAAATTAAAAACTTTTATGCTTCAAGAGACTATCATGAAGGTAAAACAACAACTTATATAACGGGAGAATTAGAAATCACATACCAGTAAAGGTTTACTATCCAGAACATATAAAGAAATTCTTCAACTTAACAACAGAAAGATAAACAACCCACTTAAAAATGAGCAAAAGATTTGAATAGACATCTTTCCAAAGTAGATGTACAAATGGACAAAAAGTTCATGAAAAGGTGCCCAACATCTTTAACCATAAGGGAAATGCAATTCAAAATCACAATGAGATACCATTTCATACCATGGAAGACAGTTTCCTCAGAAAGTTAAGTATAGAACTACTATGCACCCTAGCAATCCCACTTCTAGGTATATACACAAAACAATTGAAAGCAGGGACTCAGACAAGTATTTCTACACCTATATTCATAGTGACAGTATTCGCAATTGTCAAAAGATGGGAGCAAAACAAGTGTCCATAAACCAATGAATGAATAAATAAAATGTGGTATATACATACAGTTTCATATAGTCAACCGTAAGAAGGTATGAATTTCTTATATATACAATTTTGATGAACATTGAAGGCATCTTTTGAGTGAAATAAGCCAGATGCAAAAGGACAAATATTATATGATCTCACTGACATAAAATAATTTTAAAAAGCAAACTCATTGAGTCAGACTCTAGAATATGCATTACCAGGGAATGGGGTGAAGATAGGGAATAGGGAATTAAGGCTTAAAATGTACAAAGTTTCTATTTGGATGATGAAATGTTTTGGTAATGGATAGTAGTGTTGGTAGCACAACATTGTGAATATAATTTATAGGACTGAATATATTTCTGAACATGATTAAAAGAGGAAATATTAAGTTAAATATATGGTAATAAAACAAAATTTAACAAAAAACACCTTGAAATTGCAGTATTCACAAAAAACCCTATGTTAAACCATGGACTATAATTAATAGCATGATTACAAAAACATGTTTTCATCAATTATAACAAATATACCACACCAATGCAACATGTTCAAATAGTGGGAACATACATAGGAATCCTTTATTTTGTGCGAGAGATTACTCTTTAAACCTACAACTTCTTTAATACAAAAAAAAAAAGCCTAGATTCAAATTATTTGGACCTCACGTGATCTACTTAAGCACTCTTGTTTTCTCTTGTGGTAAATGGGCAAGGTAGAACACCAATTTAATTGGCTAATTCTGAGGGTTTAGTAAAATAATGTAGGAAACAAGCTTAGCACATGTCCTGTCACACAATGTACTGTCAATAAAGTTTTCTTCCTTTATTTTTTTACTTTTTCCTATTATATTAAGAATGAAAACTAAGAATTTAAATATAGCTAAACTTAAGTGGTCATCCAAGTCAGAATTCTAGGATACATTCAGACCACTCTCTCCTTAAAACTGTCCCATCAGCCACTTATACTTATCCACTTTAACTCCATAATTCTGCCTTTAGTTTTTATTCCATCTCCTTTCACTCTGCTAGCATTGCAGGTCAGTCATTTTTACCTTGCTTTGGCTGTTGCTATAGTATCCAAATTGATCTTGGCATATTTAACATATCACACCTCTCTACTTCCTACTACATACTGCTGCCAAGTAATCTATACAAAGGAAATACATTTAATTATATTTACCTCCAACTTAAAAAACAAAATAAAACTAATATTGTTTTAGTGACCCAGTCTTTATGATCCGTACCTTCTCTTCTGTACCATTTCTTGCCAAAGGCTCACGATAATTTATACTTTCATTTTACTAAACAACTTCTTGTGCTCCATTTTAACCCTGTTGAGCCAGTATTTTCCTCTCCGACAATTTTTACTTACACTTTTTATTTGCACACCTATAATCATAGTGGATATATGAATTCAAAATTCAGTAATGGCAGATACTTTTGCAATGTTTTCTTTCTCTTTTGCACTAATTTTGCACAATATTTTATATAAGTTGCCTGCTTCTGTTTTTCACTTACATACATTGTTTTCAAGGAAAACATTGCATCAATGCTTTAAATTTAAAATTGGTTTGTTTGAAATACACATTGATAAAGAAAAAATATTTTCACTCAATTTAGGATCTCACAGCTTATTGGACAATTCATAAATCAGGCAGCGTCCTATTTAGAAAATGGAAGGGAGCTCTGCCAAGGAAATGGAAAGTGGTAGCTCACATAAAGAGAAGGTAGAAACAAACAGGAAAATGTTCTGGTTGGCTGACGTTAAGCTTTCCATTTTACATTAAGGTTCTTACAAAGCAGGGAGCAGATAACATTGATTAGCATGATATGCTTATTCATACTGACAAGCTTTTTCTACAAGACTGAAACTAGTTTTATCACCAAATGTTGCTTATCAGCCATTCTGTAGGGTACATTACATTTTTTTCAGAAAGCCTCTGCAGGTCAATTTCTTTTTGTCTTCTGAAAAATCCCCTCTCAGAAAGGGGTCCCTCCTGGCAGTGACCAATATGAATGGCCATTTTATTTTATTCAACAGTAGAAGGTACTAAGTAAAGTTAGTACAATAAAAGAATCTTCTTATGTTCTAGTTAGATTCCATAGCCTTCCAAACAAACAGTAGACAAAGACCTCTTTCATCAATTTTCCAAATGAAGAAAATTGCAATATATTTACAACTCTTATACAAAAGATGAGAAAGCTGAGGCCTGATTACTCATGCTGAAGAAAATTTCTCTTCATATTTCTTTATTTCAGCATGTAAATTTTCCTCAATAACTGTTTATTTCTTTTATAATGAAATATTTTTGCTTTTTATTGTTCATATCCATACTTTTCAGTATTTTTTAGTATATTTGTTAATACAATCACCATATCTCAATTTGTATTTGGGCAGTCCACATTTAGTCCTGTTGTCTCAGCTGCAATTATTAACATTTTGTGCTTTAACTTCCCCAAGTGCATTGATTTGAAGATAACTTGCATTTATTTGGTTGCATTTGTAGGCTGCATTTATTCTCATCTGTTTCCGATGGAAGCAATGAACTGATATTGTTTTCCTTTTGAAATAATTGTGCCTTTCAAATATCTGGTTACTTAGGACTGTGGGTTAATAATCCCCTGGTGTTATTGGCTACCAATATTCTAAGTTAAGAACTAAAGTTAACGCAGCCCAGATAAAAGCACCCCAAACACCATAAAGCACATCCACTCATTCTTAATCTAACTCTTCAACTCAGGGTTTCATCTTTTACTTCCAATAGAGAAGTGGCTTTAGGAAACATTACACTTTGAATTTTTAATTTCCAGTTATTGTGGTTTGCAGAACACTGATAAGCCAGTGTGCTCAGAATAATTGAACCCCACACATTTTTGTCAGCTTCTTATAGCAGTGAAGTTCTGTGCTGCCTCAATATTTCTGGTAAAGATTCATTGGCTAGTGTTCTTAGTCACTGCCAGGGTGAATTGTAGTGAGTACTTTTTCCAAAGTCAGTAGCAAGTAGGGCTGAGGTGGAGGAGACTGGCCAGGCAAGTGGTAGGTGAACATTCAAGGATGGGGGACATGGTAAACAATAACAGTTTTCCATCATTTCAACACAGGTCTCAACCAGTCCTGGAAATTCTCATCATTTTCTCTGTTCTTATGCTCCATCAGAAGTTCTTCCAGGGGCTGATCTTTGAGGAGGAAGCTAAACCTTGTGCTAAATTCAGCATTGTCATAGGTGCCATAATCAGCCCAGAACCTGACTAGGATCTGTTTTAGTTTCTCCCACGTCCTAGAATACGCCAGTTAAACAAATCTGGGTGATGATTAGAAAGAAACTTTTAGCACAAGGAATTTCTACTCAGCAATTTTCTAAATGGTCTTTAGTTTTCTTCGACTAGAGGTTTGTATTAAAGGTTGGTTTCACTATTTCCGCATAACCACTACTTTTTCTGATGCTCATCCACTATTGCTGAATCTGGCTTGTGAGCTAAACTCCTTGTTCCATGCTGACTTCTTCTCAGGTACCCTGACACAACTCCTCTTCCTCAAAACCACCTCAGAAGGTCAGCAGTCAGGTCTATATGAACTTGCACATTACAAGTGTAAACATGATTTTTTTTTTCACGGGGCAAATTTAAATCTGTACAAGTTTGACATGTGGGAGTGAAACTCTGTATATCCATTTATCTAAGCACAAATTCTAGTCCCAAAACCACTCAAATAACAGTTTCCAGCAAACTCAGTCCTCTTGAACATTGGCATTCTAGATGTAAGCAAAATAAATTGACTCCAATATTTGGGTTACAGTGATTTATTGAAAGATTTATTGAAAGATCTCATAAAATTTGGGAGATTTTTGAATGAATGAACCTGGGAAATTGGACAGGAACCAAGGGGCACTAGGAAACTAGAAGGCTTAGACAAACTCATTCCAGAAAAAGGGTCTGTTAAGATGTTTCTCCTGGAAATGCCAATATCAGAAGACTCTTATTGCTGCTTCTGCTAAAATTGTACATGATTTTCCACCTGCCTCTCCTTTTACTATTCTTTTCTGAAAATCCCAAAGTTCTACCAAGGCTTAAATAGTAGCAGATTTCCCTTAGATAAGTAGGGTGTTTTATTTGGTTTCCATAGTTGCTTGACAAAATCACCACAAATTTAGCAGCTTAAAATATCTATTTGTTCCCTTACAGTCTATAGGTCAGAAATTGTTGATGTTGCTTCTACTTTTAATTTAATTACATTATTTTATTTTACTTTTTTTTTTCTTCTTTTTTGCAGAAGAAATGGAAATGTCCTCATATAGGTGGTGAATGCATAACTGTGTGATCATACCAGGAACCACTGATTGTTAGCACAGATTGCATGGTGTACGAATAAAAGTGTTGAAAAGTAAACAGAAAGATACCTTTGCTAGAGAAAATGTGAAGAGGGAGATATGCTTTTTCATTGCAATAGACAAATAGAATAGTACAACCCTTCTGGAGGGCAGTGTGGTGGTTCTACAGGAGGCTAAGAATAAGGTTGCCATATGATCCTGAGCCCCATTACTAGGTATATGTTTAGGTATATACCTGAAAGCAGGAATATGAATAGACATTTTCACATTGGTGTTAAGTGATAGTATTCATGATTTGAAATGGATAGAGGTGGCCTATGGGTACATTGACTGAGGAACAGAAGGGCAAACTGTGATGTATTATTGCAATCAAATATTGAGCCCATGCAAGAAAGAATGAAGTTGTGAGTCATGCAACTAGGTGAATGAACATTGAGGACAGTATGTTCAGTGAAACAAACCACGAATGAAAAGACAGATATTACAAAGCCACAACAAAGTGGACTAACTCTAATGTGTAAACTCTGAGGATTGAATTTGAGAGCACAGGTTGTCAGGGAAGGCTTATTGTAAAGGCTCGTAGATTGTAAGCTTTTACAGCATTCACATCCATTCCTGAGCTGTAGCTGATATGTCTAAATTCTGTGTGAGATGCTGGGCTCTTTGTGTATAACCTGGCTGTTTCCTGTATCATTGGGTATCTGTGTTACACCTGCAGCTCAGAGCTAGAGTTCTGCAGCTCTAAAAGTCAGTGTTACCCCATACAGCAACTGTTTAAAAAGCTGAAAAAGAGATCAGACCTCAATTAGAGATATGAATGAAGTCAATCTTGTTGGGACTAAGGCAAATCAGACTGAAGTCTAAAGGATGAGAATGATTGTATTTTTTAAAATATTTTTATTGATAAACAGCAAACAAACAAATATTCTTAACACTCAAACATTCCATTCATGGTGTACAATCAATGGCTCACAATATCATCACATAGTTGTATATTCATCACCATGATCATTTTTTGAACATTTGTATCACTCCAGAAAAAGAAATAAAAAGAAAAAATATCATTCATACCGTAGCCCTCATGCCTTCCTCTCATTGACCACTAGTATTTCCACCTACCCAATATTATTTTAATGTTTTGTTCTCCCTATTATTTGTTTATTTTTTAATCTGTATTTTTTCTCATCTGTCCATATCCTAGATAAAGGGAGCATCAGACACAAGGTTTTCACAATCACACAGTCACATTGTAAATGCTATATCTTCATACAATCATCTTCAAGAAACAAGGCTACTGGAACACAGCTCTACAGTTTCAGGTACTTCCCTTTAGCCACTCAAATACACCATAAACTGAAAAGAGATATCTACATAATGCATAAGAATAACCTCCAAGATAACCTCTCAACTCTGTTTGAAATCTCTCACCTACTGACACTTTATTTTTTCTCATTTCTCTCTTTCCCTTTTGGTCAAGAAGGATTTCTCAATCCTTTGATGTTGGGTTTCAGCTCATTCTGGGATTTCTGTCCCACATTGCCAGGGAGATTATCACCCCTGGGAGTCATGTCCCATGAAGAGGGGGACATGAACCCACAGGAGTGGGTTCACTTGCTGTGTTGACTTAGATAGAGAGGCCACATCTGGGCAACAAAAGAGGTTCTCTGGGGGTGACCCTTAGGCCTAATTTTAAGTAGGCTTAGCCTATCCTTTGCAGGAATAAGTTTTATAGGGATGAATGCCAAGATCAGAGGCTCAGCCTATTGACTTTGTTGTCCCCACTGCTTGCAAGAGTATCAGAAATTCTCCAAATGGGGAAGTTTAACCTTTCCCTTTTTCTTCCTTTTCCCCTAAGGGAACCCTGCAAATACTTCTTTACTCACTGCCCACATCACTCTGGTATTTATCAGGGCATCACACTACCCTGTACAAACCAACACAATCTCATGTCCTTTTCAAGATTCATGTATTTATGGTGTTCAACTAAACTGACCATACAAGTTAAATTGGGAAATGCACTACCAAAAATATAAATTTTGCACCAAATAAACATCTCTCCCTTTGGTCTCAGACAGAAGTTGACATTTTAAAATACTGATGATATCATCCTTTACCCAGTCTTCTGCTTATATTTTAAAACCTCAAATTCTGTCTGAGACTAAAGTAAAATATGTTTATTTGGTGCAAAATTTATATTTTCTATAGTACACTAACTTACTTGTATGGTCCATTTATTCAAGCACCATAATTTCATGGAAACTTGCATAGGGAGTGAGATCTTGTTGGTTCATATAGGTTAGTGTGATGCCCAATACATCCTAGTAATCTGGGCAGAACATAAAAAAGTATTTGCAAAGTCTCCTTGAGGGACTTGGGAAAAACATGGAAATATAAAACTTCCTCACAGGGGGAAGACCTGATATCTAAGCATTAAGGATTACCAATTTAATAAGCCAAGCCCTCAATCTTGTAGTTTGCATTTATAAAACTCATTCTTGCAAAGGAGAAGCTAAACCTACTTATAAGTATGCAGAAGTGTCATCCCCAGAGAATCTCTTCTGTTGCTAAGATGTGGCCTCTCTCTGGATGCCAACTCTATAGGTAAACAATTGCCCTTCCCCAAAGAGGGCCATGACCCCCAGGGTGTAAATTTCCCTGGCAACATTGTAACCAAAAAACCAGGATTTAAGGGATGATTTTGATTATTGAATCATTATATGAACATTCCTTTTTGCTTTCTAGCATATCGGAGTAGACAGGGAAATACCTGAAGTCTCTGAATTGTAATTCAGTTGACTTGATCTTTGATAATGGTTGTATAGCCCTTATCGTCTGTCCCTGTGGTTGTAAAAACCTGGTGACTAACCTCCATCTGTACCTAGTTATCCAGTTTTTCAACTTTAGAGTCTAGTAATCACTAAAGGTAGTCCCTGATGTTTGTTAATGAAGGGTCTTGGATCTTCCCAGATCTAACCCACCCCAAGACCCAATTACCTTGATGATGGAGATTGCATCTAACTGAAATGGACTTTCCCTAATAAAACTACGTGAATTACTGCTAGGCCATCTGCTCTCCTACTATGTGCCTGTATTAGTTAGGTTTCTCTAGAGAAACAGAATCAACAGGGAACACTTGCAAATATAAAATTTATAAAAGTGTCTCACGTGACCGCAGGAACACAGAGTCCAAAATCCACAGGGCAGACTGCGAAGCTGACGACTCCGATGGAGGGTCTGGATGAACTCCACAGGAGAGGCTCACCAGCCAAAGCAGGAATGGGGCCTGTCTCCTCTGAGTTC